>JAWRVZ010000764.1:0-77550 GCA_037043235.1 Rhodeus uyekii
AAGCAGGCAGTTCCCCTAGAGGAAACATTTGGAGATAGGACTAGAGTGTGTCCTGTAATGTGGTGGGTGGGACACAGGGCACACCCTAGGTTGCCAAAAATACGAAAACCAATTAGTTCTTTTTTAAAGATGAATGAAATCCGAAATTTTTACAGTTAAACATTTTCTAAAGGCAAAGTAATACTATTGCCTAGGAAAAATTATAAACAAAAAAAGGCAAAATCTGTTTTGAAATGGCCTTTTTGTCGTATTGGTTCCTTACTCTGGTGTAACACTCTGGGTGGGACTGGCCCGCTATGTGTCCATATCACCTTCTGAGGTATTCAGCATCCAGGAACCTCACAACCATCTGTAGATTTAGGAAAATCTACCATCTCCGGTAAGTGTTGTCGCTGAACTATGTATGGGACAATTTGCAATGAATCAAGAGCAAACTCTGCTCGTTCCACACCTTGGCAAGTTGGATGTATAGGCGAAGCGGGTGGTTCACCCTGAGGAAAAATTTGGAGTTAGGACTAGGGAGTGTCCTGAGGTGGTGATTTGAAGTTAGGACTAGGGAGTGTCCTGTAAGGTGGTGGGTGGGACACAGGCCACACCCTAGGTTGCCAAAAATACAACAAACAATTATTTATTTATTTTAAAGATGATTGAAATCCAAAATATTTACAGTTAATCACATTTTCTTAAGACAAAGTAATACTATTTCCCAGGAAACATTATAAAAAAATGCAAACTCTGTTTCGGAATTGGCCTTTTTGTCGTATTGGTTCCTAACTCTGGAGCAACACTCAGGGTGCGACTGGCCCGCTATGTGTGCATGTCACCTGTTGTATTCTGCGTCCAGGAACCCCATATCCATCTGTAGATTAGGAAAATCTATTATCTCCAGTCAGAAAAGCAGGGATGGTGTGGTGCTGAACTACGTGTGGGACAATTTGCGATGGTCCGAGAGCGAACTCTGCTCGTTGCACACCGTGGCTAGTTGGATGAATAGGCGAAGCAGGCAGTTCCCCTAGAGGAAACATTTGGAGATAGGACTAGAGTGTGTCCTGTAAGGTGGTGGGTGGGACACAGGGCACACCCTAGGTTGCCAAAAATACGACAACCAATTAGTTCTTTTTTAAAGATGAATGAAATCCGAAATGTTTACAGTTAAACATTTTCTAAAGGCAAAGTAATACTATTGCCTAGGAAAAATTATAAACAAAAAAAGGCAAAATCTGTTTTGAAATGGCCTTTTTGTCGTATTGGTTCCTTACTCTGGTGTAACACTCTGGGTGGGACTGGCCCGCTATGTGTCCATATCACCTTCTGAGGTATTCAGCATCCAGGAACCTCACAACCATCTGTAGATTTAGGAAAATCTACCATCTCCGGTAAGTGTTGTCGCTGAACTATGTATGGGACAATTTGCAATGAATCAAGAGCAAACTCTGCTCGTTCCACACCTTGGCAAGTTGGATGTATAGGCGAAGCGGGTGGTTCACCCTGAGGAAAAATTTGGAGTTAGGACTAGGGAGTGTCCTGTAAGGTGGTGGGTGGGACACAGGCCACACCCTAGGTTGCCAAAAATACAACAAACAATTATTTTAGTATTTATTTTAAAGATGATTGAAATCCAAAATATTTACAGTTAATCACATTTTCTTAAGACAAAGTAATACTATTTCCCAGGAAACATTATAAAAAAATGCAAACTCTGTTTCGGAATTGGCCTTTTTGTCGTATTGGTTCCTAACTCTGGAGCAACACTCAGGGTGCGACTGGCCCGCTGTGTGTGCATGTCACCTTTTGTATTCTGCGTCCAGGAACCCCATATCCATCTGTAGATTAGGAAAATCTATTATCTCCAGTCAGAAAAGCAGGGATGGTGTGGTGCTGAACTACGTGTGGGACAATTTGCGATGGTCCGAGAGCGAACTCTGCTCGTTGCACACCGTGGCTAGTTGGATGAATAGGCGAAGCAGGCAGTTCCCCTAGAGGAAACATTTGGAGATAGGACTAGAGTGTGTCCTGTAAGGTGGTGGGTGGGACACAGGGCACACCCTAGGTTGCCAAAAATACGACAACCAATTAGTTCTTTTTTAAAGTTAAACATTTTCTAAATGAATGAAATCCGAAATTTTTACAGTTAAACATTTTCTAAAGGCAAAGTAATACTATTGCCTAGGAAAAATTATAAACAAAAAAAGGCAAAATCTGTTTTGAAATGGCCTTTTTGTCGTATTGGTTCCTTACTCTGGTGTAACACTCTGGGTGGGACTGGCCCGCTATGTGTCCATATCACCTTCTGAGGTATTCAGCATCCAGGAACCTCACAACCATCTGTAGATTTAGGAAAATCTACCATCTCCGGTAAGTGTTGTCGCTGAACTATGTATGGGACAATTTGCAATGAATCAAGAGCAAACTCTGCTCGTTCCACACCTTGGCAAGTTGGATGTATAGGCGAAGCGGGTGGTTCACCCTGAGGAAAAATTTGGAGTTAGGACTAGGGAGTGTCCTGTAAGGTGGTGGGTGGGACACAGGCCACACCCTAGGTTGCCAAAAATACGACAAACAATTATTTATTTATTTTAAAGATGATTGAAATCCAAAATATTTACAGTTAATCGCATTTTCTTAAGACAAAGTAATACTATTTCCCAGGAAACATTATAAAAAAATGCAAACTCTGTTTCGGAATTGGCCTTTTTGTCGTATTGGTTCCTAACTCTGGAGCAACACTCAGGGTGCGACTGGCCCGCTATGTGTGCATGTCACCTTTTGTATTCTGCGTCCAGGAACCCCATATCCATCTGTAGATTAGGAAAATCTATTATCTCCAGTCAGAAAAGCAGGGATGGTGTGGTGCTGAACTACGTGTGGGACAATTTGCGATGGTCCGAGAGCGAACTCTGCTCGTTGCACACCGTGGCTAGTTGGATGAATAGGCGAAGCAGGCAGTTCCCCTAGAGGAAACATTTGGAGATAGGACTAGAGTGTGTCCTGTAAGGTGGTGGGTGGGACACAGGGCACACCCTAGGTTGCCAAAAATACGACAACCAATTAGTTCTTTTTTAAAGATGAATGAAATCCGAAATGTTTACAGTTAAACATTTTCTAAAGGCAAAGTAATACTATTGCCTAGGAAAAATTATAAACAAAAAAAGGCAAAATCTGTTTTGAAATGGCCTTTTTGTCGTATTGGTTCCTTACTCTGGTGTAACACTCTGGGTGGGACTGGCCCGCTATGTGTCCATATCACCTTCTGAGGTATTCAGCATCCAGGAACCTCACAACCTTCTGTAGATTTAGGAAAATCTACCATCTCCGGTAAGTGTTGTCGCTGAACTATGTATGGGACAATTTCTCCTTGGCAAGTTGGATGTATAGGCGAAGCGGGTGGTTCACCCTGAGGAAAAATTTGGAGTTAGGACTAGGGAGTGTCCTGTAAGGTGGTGGGTGGGACACAGGCCACACCCTAGGTTGCCAAAAATACGACAAACAATTATTTATTTATTTTAAAGATGATTGAAATCCAAAATATTTACAGTTAATCGCATTTTCTTAAGACAAAGTAATACTATTTCCCAGGAAACATTATAAAAAATGCTAACTCTGTTTCGGAATTGGCCTTTTTGTCGTATTGGTTCTTAACTCTGGAGCAACACTCAGGGTGCGACTGGCCCGCTATGTGTGCATGTCACCTGTTGTATTCTGCGTCCAGGAACCCCCTATCCATCTGTAGATTAGGAAAATCTATTATTTCCAGTCAGAAAAGCAGGGATGGTGTGGTGCTGAACTACGTGTGGGACAATTTGCGATGGTCCGAGAGCGAACTCTGCTCGTTGCACACCGTGGCTAGTTGGATGAATAGGCGAAGCAGGCAGTTCCCCTAGAGGAAACATTTGGAGTTAGGACTAGAGTGTGTCCTGTAAGGTGGTGGGTGGGACACAGGGCACACCCTAGGTTGCCAAAAATACGACAACCAATTAGTTCTTTTTAAAGATGAATGAAATCCGAAATGTTTACAGTTAAACATTTTCTAAAGGCAAAGTAATACTATTGCCTAGGAAAAATTATAAACAAAAAAAGGCAAAATCTGTTTTGAAATGGCCTTTTTGTCGTATTGGTTCCTTACTCTGGTGTAACACTCTGGGTGGGACTGGCCCGCTATGTGTCCATATCACCTTCTGAGGTATTCAGCATCCAGGAACCTCACAACCTTCTGTAGATTTAGGAAAATCTACCATCTCCGGTAAGTGTTGTCGCTGAACTATGTATGGGACAATTTCTCCTTGGCAAGTTGGATGTATAGGCGAAGCGGGTGGTTCACCCTGAGGAAAAATTTGGAGTTAGGACTAGGGAGTGTCCTGTAAGGTGGTGGGTGGGACACAGGCCACACCCTAGGTTGCCAAAAATACGACAAACAATTATTTATTTATTTTAAAGATGATTGAAATCCAAAATATTTACAGTTAATCACAATTTCTTTTTGACAAAGTAATACTATTTCCCAGGAAACATTATAAAAAATGCAAACTCTGTTTTTCGGAATTGGCCTTTTTGTCGTATTGGTTCTTAACTCTGGAGCAACACTCAGGGTGCGACTGGCCCGCTATGTGTGCATGTCACCTGTTGTATTCTGCGTCCAGGAACCCCCTATCCATCTGTAGATTAGGAAAATCTATTATTTCCAGTCAGAAAAGCAGGGATGGTGTGGTGCTGAACTACGTGTGGGACAATTTGCGATGGTCCGAGAGCGAACTCTGCTCGTTGCACACCGTGGCTAGTTGGATGAATAGGCGAAGCAGGCAGTTCCCCTAGAGGAAACATTTGGAGTTAGGACTAGAGTGTGTCCTGTAAGGTGGTGGGTGGGACACAGGGCACACCCTAGGTTGCCAAAAATACGACAACCAATTAGTTCTTTTTAAAGATGAATGAAATCCGAAATGTTTACAGTTAAACATTTTCTAAAGGCAAAGTAATACTATTGCCTAGGAAAAATTATAAACAAAAAAAGGCAAAATCTGTTTTGAAATGGCCTTTTTGTCGTATTGGTTCCTTACTCTGGTGTAACACTCTGGGTGGGACTGGCCCGCTATGTGTCCATATCACCTTCTGAGGTATTCAGCATCCAGGAACCTCACAACCTTCTGTAGATTTAGGAAAATCTACCATCTCCGGTAAGTGTTGTCGCTGAACTATGTATGGGACAATTTCTCCTTGGCAAGTTGGATGTATAGGCGAAGCGGGTGGTTCACCCTGAGGAAAAATTTGGAGTTAGGACTAGGGAGTGTCCTGTAAGGTGGTGGGTGGGACACAGGCCACACCCTAGGTTGCCAAAAATACGACAAACAATTATTTATTTATTTTAAAGATGATTGAAATCCAAAATATTTACAGTTAATCACAATTTCTTTTTGACAAAGTAATACTATTTCCCAGGAAACATTATAAAAAAATGCAAACTCTGTTTTTCGGAATTGGCCTTTTTGTCGTATTGGTTCCTTACTCTGGTGTAACACTCTGGGTGGGACTGGCCCGCTATGTGTGCATGTCACCTGTTGTATTCTGCGTCCAGGAACCCCATATCCATCTGTAGATTAGGAAAATCTATTATCTCCAGTCAGAAAAGCAGGGATGGTGTGGTGCTGAACTACGTGTGGGACAATTTGCGATGGTCCGAAAGCGAACTCTGCTCGTTGCACAACGTGGCTAGTTGGATGTATAGGCGAAGCAGGCAGTTCCCCTAGAGGAAACATTTGGAGTTAGGACTAGAGTGTGTCCTGTAAGGTGGTGGGTGGGACACAGGGCACACCCTAGGTTGCCAAAAATACGACAACCAATTAGTTCTTTTTTAAAGATGAATGAAATCCGAAATTTTTACAGTTAAACATTTTCTAAAGGCAAAGTAATACTATTGCCTAGGAAAAATTATAAATAAAAAAAGGCAAAATCTGTTTTGAAATGGCCTTTTTGTCGTATTGGTTCCTTACTCTGGTGTAACACTCTGGGTGGGACTGGCCCGCTATGTGTCCATATCACCTTCTGAGGTATTCAGCATCCAGGAACCTCACAACCATCTGTAGATTTAGGAAAATCTACCATCTCCGGTAAGTGTTGTCGCTGAACTATGTATGGGACAATTTGCAATGAATCAAGAGCAAACTCTGCTCGTTCCACACCTTGGCAAGTTGGATGTATAGGCGAAGCGGGTGGTTCACCCTGAGGAAAAATTTGGAGTTAGGACTAGGGAGTGTCCTGTAAGGTGGTGGGTGGGACACAGGCCACACCCTAGGTTGACAAAAATACGACAAACAATTATTTATTTATTTTAAAGATGATTGAAATCCAAAATATTTACAGTTAATCGCATTTTCTTAAGACAAAGTAATACTATTTCCCAGGAAACATTATAAAAAAATGCTAACTCTGTTTCGGAATTGGCCTTTTTGTCGTATTGGTTCTTAACTCTGGAGCAACACTCAGGGTGCGACTGGCCCGCTATGTGTGCATGTCACCTGTTGTATTCTGCGTCCAGGAACCCCCTATCCATCTGTAGATTAGGAAAATCTATTATTTCCAGTCAGAAAAGCAGGGATGGTGTGGTGCTGAACTACGTGTGGGACAATTTGCGATGGTCCGAGAGCGAACTCTGCTCGTTGCACACCGTGGCTAGTTGGATGAATAGGCGAAGCAGGCAGTTCCCCTAGAGGAAACATTTGGAGTTAGGACTAGAGTGTGTCCTGTAAGGTGGTGGGTGGGACACAGGGCACACCCTAGGTTGCCAAAAATACGACAACCAATTAGTTCTTTTTAAAGATGAATGAAATCCGAAATGTTTACAGTTAAACATTTTCTAAAGGCAAAGTAATACTATTGCCTAGGAAAAATTATAAACAAAAAAAGGCAAAATCTGTTTTGAAATGGCCTTTTTGTCGTATTGGTTCCTTACTCTGGTGTAACACTCTGGGTGGGACTGGCCCGCTATGTGTCCATATCACCTTCTGAGGTATTCAGCATCCAGGAACCTCACAACCTTCTGTAGATTTAGGAAAATCTACCATCTCCGGTAAGTGTTGTTGCTGAACTATGTATGGGACAATTTGCAATGAATCAAGAGCAAACTCTGCTCGTTCCACACCTTGGCAAGTTGGATGTATAGGCGAAGCGGGCGGTTCACCCTGAGGAAAAATTTGGAGTTAGGACTAGGGAGTGTCCTGTAAGGTGGTGGGTGGGACACAGGCCACACCCTAGGTTGCCAAAAATACGACAAACAATTATTTATTTATTTTAAAGATGATTGAAATCCAAAATATTTACAGTTAATCACAATTTCTTAAGACAAAGTAATACTATTTCCCAGGAAACATTATTAAAAAATGCTAACTCTGTTTCGGAATTGGCCTTTTTGTCGTATTGGTTCTTAACTCTGGAGCAACACTCAGGGTGCGACTGGCCCGCTATGTGTGCATGTCACCTGTTGTATTCTGCGTCCAGGAACCCCATATCCATCTGTAGATTAGGAAAATCTATTATCTCCAGTCAGAAAAGCAGGGATGGTGTGGTGCTGAACTACGTGTGGGACAATTTGCGATGGTCCGAGAGCGAACTCTGCTCGTTGCACACTGTGGCTAGTTGGATGAATAGGCGAAGCAGGCAGTTCCCCTAGAGGAAACATTTGGAGTTAGGACTAGAGTGTGTCCTGTAAGGTGGTGGGTGGGACACAGGGCACACCCTAGGTTGCCAAAAATACGACAACCAATTAGTTCTTTTTAAAGATGAATGAAATCCGAAATGTTTACAGTTAAACATTTTCTAAAGGCAAAGTAATACTATTGCCTAGGAAAAATTATAAACAAAAAAAGGCAAAATCTGTTTTGAAATGGCCTTTTTGTCGTATTGGTTCCTTACTCTGGTGTAACACTCTGGGTGGGACTGGCCCGCTATGTGTCCATATCACCTTCTGAGGTATTCAGCATCCAGGAACCTCACAACCATCTGTAGATTTAGGAAAATCTACCATCTCCGGTAAGTGTTGTTGCGATGGTCCAAGAGCGAACTCTGCTCGTTGCACACCGTGGCTAGTTGGATGTATAGGCGAAGCGGGTGGTTCACCCTGAGGAAAAATTTGGAGTTAGGACTAGGGAGTGTCCTGTAAGGTGGTGGGTGGGACACAGGCCACACCCTAGGTTGCCAAAAATACGACAAACAATTATTTATTTATTTTAAAGATGATTGAAATCCAAAATATTTACAGTTAATCGCATTTTCTTAAGACAAAGTAATACTATTTCCCAGGAAACATTATAAAAAAATGCAAACTCTGTTTCAGAATTGGCCTTTTTGTCGTATTGGTTCCTAACTCTGGAGCAACACTCAGGGTGCGACTGGCCCGCTATGTGTGCATGTCACCTGTTGTATTCTGTGTCCAGGAACCCCATATCCATCTGTAGATTAGGAAAATCTATTATCTCCAGTCAGAAAAGCAGGGATGGTGTGGTGCTGAACTACGTGTGGGACAATTTGCGATGGTCCAAGAGCGAACTCTGCTCGTTGCACACCGTGGCTAGTTGGATGTATAGGCGAAGCAGGCAGTTCCCCTAGAGGAAACATTTGGAGTTAGGACTAGAGTGTGTCCTGTAAGGTGGTGGGTGGGACACAGGGCACACCCTAGGTTGCCAAAAATATGACAACCAATTAGTTCTTTTTTAAAGATGAATGAAATCCGAAATGTTTACAGTTAAACATTTTCTAAAGGCAAAGTAATACTATTGCCTAGGAAAAATTATAAACAAAAAAAGGCAAAATCTGTTTTGAAATGGCCTTTTTGTCGTATTGGTTCCTTACTCTGGTGTAACACTCTGGGTGGGACTGGCCCGCTATGTGTCCATATCACCTTCTGAGGTATTCAGCATCCAGAAACCTCACAACCATCTGTAGATTTAGGAAAATCTACCATCTCCGGTAAGTGTTGTCGCTGAACTATGTATGGGACAATTTGCAATGAATCAAGAGCAAACTCTGCTCGTTCCACACCTTGGCAAGTTGGATGTATAGGCGAAGCAGGCAGTTCCCCTAGAGGAAACATTTGGAGTTAGGACTAGAGTGTGTCCTGTAAGGTGGTGGGTGGGACACAGGGCACACCCTAGGTTGCCAAAAATACGACAAACAATTATTTATTTATTTTAAAGATGATTGAAATCCAAAATATTTACAGTTAATCACAATTTCTTAAGACAAAGTAATACTATTTCCCAGGAAACATTATAAAAAAATGCAAACTCTGTTTCGGAATTGGCCTTTTTGTCGTATTGGTTCCTAACTCTGGAGCAACACTCAGGGTGCGACTGGCCCGCTATGTGTGCATGTCACCTGTTGTATTCTGTGTCCAGGAACCCCATATCCATCTGTAGATTAGGAAAATCTATTATCTCCAGTCAGAAAAGCAGGGATGGTGTGGTGCTGAACTACGTGTGGGACAATTTGCGATGGTCCGAAAGCGAACTCTGCTCGTTGCACACCGTGGCTAATTGGATGTATAGGCGAAGCAGGCAGTTCCCCTAGAGGAAACATTTGGAGTTAGGACTAGAGTGTGTCCTGTAAGGTGGTGGGTGGGACACAGGGCACACCCTAGGTTGCCAAAAATACGACAACCAATTAGTTCTTTTTTAAAGATGAATGAAATCCGAAATTTTTACAGTTAAACATTTTCTAAAGGCAAAGTAATACTATTGCCTTGGAAAAATTATAAATAAAAAAAGGCAAAATCTGTTTTGAAATGGCCTTAGATTAAAATGTCATTTGAACAATCCAATCTTGTGGGGGTTTTTCTCGTGTAGTCGACTAGTGTTTTTGGTGTCGACTAATGGCACCCTGTACCGTGTAGTCGACTACACTCATACATCCCTATGTTGTATAAGACCAAATTCTTATAAATATTAAACATAGGCTAATGATGATAGCCATAAAAGGCTCAACGAATGAGTAAATGGGAAAATAAGGAATATTGCATGTCCAGTGGCAAGACAAATGGGAGAGCATCTTCATATACAGTTAAGGTAGAAGCTGTACACATTGAAATCTATGAGTGAATGTGATTTTATCTGGAATTCAAATAGCAATAAAGTTAGTTGGAAGGTGATTGAGGGGCAGAGCAAAATGATGGCTCGTACAGGGATCGAACCCGGGACCTCTCGCACCCTAAGCGAGAATAATATAAATAAAGAAAATAATTTTCAAAGACCAAGAACAACTTACTTCAAGATGCTTTTTCATTTTAGATGTTGAATCCTTTGAAGCCGATAGAAGTTTTGTTGCAGGTAGCTTGCATTGCACTGTGATGTTACGTCCTTTTTCTTGTTTATAAGTAAAATTGTAATAAACACCACATTCAGCATGGGGTGAAGAGCGTTCCAGCTTCATACTTCTCAATAATCTCCCTTTTCGACTCAATGAAAAGCACCCTCTTCTTCCCTTTGACTTCAGCAACAATCTTCACATCCATGGTTACTGATTAGAAAAAGGTTTATGCTAATAGCAGAGGCTGGTGGGAGCGATGCTGACCAATGGGAGAGCAGGATTGTAGAAAGTGTTCCCCTTCTTACATGGACTATTCCAGCCATCCCTGTCATTCAGTGCGAAATGGACTATTCCAAAACTTTCCCTCGGAGTTCAGGAAGTGTCGTGACAGAACAGAGTTGATGGATTATTAAGGTAAAAGAGATCGGCTGAAGATTGTATATAGTTTATTGAGTGAAATACAGGGAATTAGTGCCAATCGTTGAGGTTTTATCGATCTATGCACCTTTAATAAATACCAGTTTTGGATCATTCCCTGAGTGAGACATCATTGTTCTGACCGGACAAACTGTAGTCTTCATCCAACCCGAACCAAAATCAGCGCGAATTTCAAAACAAAACTCGGAAATCGTCGCCTCGCCGAGATTTCTTTTTTCGCATCTCGATCATTTTGTCGTAACTCGGGCAGAAAAACCCCCAAAATCTTTTATCGTATGTCGAACTTTTCGTATGTAGAGCATTTCGTAAGTCGGGGTTCTACTGTATAGGCGAAGCGGGAAGAACCTCAATGTCTCCTTCTAATGTGTTTTAATTGGAATGATACCTACACATGGCAGGTTCATATTGTGTTGTTCCTTCTATCATTCCAGTGTTTGACCATAAAAATTACATTTTTCCTGGCTTTGATGCATATATGGCACAGAAGCTGATATCCAGCATGCCAGATCGAATTGCAGAGGTTATGAAGAAGGGTCAACATTGTAAAAAATATGTCTCTGCCAATACTTTTGGCCATGGCTATAATAATTTTTCAAAACTGAATATGCATGTTTAATTACCATTGTTACACTAAGTACCCTCATCTGTAGTCATAAGTTTATAAAAGAAGTGCTGGACAGCTAAACCAAATAAACCTGTTCTTGGATTAGATGGAGAGAAATGTAGCTTTTTTATTGACTGTGTAATGACGATGTAATTTTTGTCCTAATGTTAATAATCATACAATTCTTTTTGACCCAGAATCCTGGTGCAACATATTTTAATGGAGCGGATTTGAATGTGCTCCAGAGATACAACAAGGACATAATAAAATACATTAATTAAAACCCTCACAATGCATTCCATGAGTCAGGTCTGCACTATGCAGCAAAAATAATTGGAATCACTATGCAGAAAAGGAAAAAAAGAAAGTACCCAGTTTGGTGACTCTGATATCTTATGCTGAATCTGCAGAGGGAATAGAGAGGAATGGCCCTTTAAATCCTTATGTTTATAACCCCGATGAGGGGTGCCAGGGGAGGTTCTGCAAGTTTTCTTGACTGATAACTGCCTGTGTGTGCGTTAGTAAGCTCTGTTACAGATCAGAATGGGTGAGATAATCAACCTGCACTGTAAGGAGACGGAATGACTTGTTTTTCTCGACAATCTAACACCTAGAAATGCAGTTCTGTAACCTCGAAGGTCACTTAGTGCCTTGTTGTCAACCATGTGATTGAAAAAGATATGCTTCTGCTCTTGTGTGGAAAATTACTAGTTTTGTCTACCTTTATTTCTTACCCAATCAGAATCATTTAACCTTCAGTAATGACATAGTTAGTAGCTTCTGAGTGTAATTGCTGTAACAATGCTGTGCTCACAAACTCCTTGTTAGACTTCTGCTGATGAAACTGCAAACTATATCTCACAAACATCCTTGTCTTCATTAAACTTTCTTCAGTTGATTACACTTATGATTCCTTGTCTTCATTCATTCATCATATCTGGTTCTTGGGTCTTTAACTACGAATTCCTCTACTGTGCACTCCTGTTACTTATGAATGTGGGAAACTGCAATGTGCAATAAAGTGGAACCTTCTAAACAAAAGAGATAGTTTATGTCACTGCGTCACTAAAGCTGCCATTAGAAGTTCCCATAGAAAACTGACTCACTGATTAGGGATTGTACATGTACATTGGCTGGTATTGGACTTTTCTTCAATTCCTCAAGTCCGCGTGTTCTTTTAATGAGGAGAGCAGAGACGGCTTTTCCTTTAACTATTTAATTATCAAGTAATAAAAATAAAGCATACAGAGCTCTGGGTGAGAGGTATCCCTGAGCACACAAGCCTATTGCGAGTCTTACGCCCAGGTACTCTGCCACTGCTCACACATTTCCCTGACACTCATATTTATCTGCGCCTGCGGGTTATATGTGGGAAAATATAGGTTAATATATGGGTTATCTCGCAAATGTCACGGTTTGCGAATTCATTGTCTCTTAGGATTGACTGTGTATGATTGTGAGATGAATGTGGGAGGCGTGGTCACTGATCACCGCCACCATCATCGCACACACCTGAATCCCATCTCCCTCTGCCTATTTAGTTCACCTCTTCCCTCACCACTGTGTCGAGTCGTTGTTCAGCAGAGTGTTTCCTTGGTGTCCTCGGTTTTCCCCGCTTCCAGTGTCCGTGTTCGCCTGTTCCAGTGTCTGCCGTCTGCGTGTCGTTGTGTGTTCCTGGTTCCCGTGTCCCTTGTTTCACCTCCACGCCGCGCACTTGGATGTCACCGCTTCACGTCACCATCTACAGCCCATTGAGTCTCTGCGCCGTCAGTTCCTGGACATTTCTCTGTTTATTCATCACCTTCAATAAATACATTTCGCACTTGAATCCAGTCTCCTCAGGCTCATGACAGAACGACTCGACCCCACGATGGATTCAGCGAATGCACCCAACTGGCAAGAGTTTGTTGCTAACAACATGGCGCGCCTGGACAGGCAGGAGGAGCAGATGTTGGCCACCGGGCGCGCCGTTTCTACACTGGCGGCGCAGATGTCCGAGCTCGCCAGCAAATTCCAACAGCTGCCTGTTCCCGCTGCGCCAGCCACACCGCCGGCCCCTCCCCCCATCAGCCGCCCCACAGGTCAGTCAGAACCACATTTACCACCACCTGAACGTTATGCCGGGGAACCGGATTTTTGCAGATCTTTTATCACTAAGTGTTCAGTCTTCTTTTCATTGCAACCTCAAACATACTCCACCGAGCAAGCCAAGGTGGCCCTGGTCATTACGTTACTCTCGGGGCGGGCAGCCAAATGGGGTACGGCGGTGTGGGAGAATCAAGACCCGTGCTGCTCCTCGTTCCAGGCCTTCGCGGAGGAGATGAAGAGAGTTTTCGACCGGTCGGCAGTCGGCCGCGAGGCAGCACGCAGGTTATCCGATCTCAAACAGGGAGATCGGTCGGTCTCCGACTACGCCATCGAATTCCGTACGCTCGCGGCCGACTGCAAGTGGAACGAGGAGGCGCAGTGGGACAGGTTCCTGCATGGGCTGGCTGACCGTGTCCAACGAGAGATATACGCCCTGGATCTACCCCCACAACTCAATGGTCTCATCGAGCTGGCGCTTCGAGTAGACGCTCGTTTGGAGCGCAGTAAGTTCCGCTCCACCCCAGCGGTAGGTCCAGGGTCCCCCTCGGTAGTCCCACCACAACATCCCGGCACGGTCAGTTCCTCGTCCGATCATGAGCCCATGCAGGTTGGTCGAGCTCGGCTTTCCCGGGAGGAGAGAGAACGCCGCCGAGCCCTAGGTTTGTGTATTTACTGTGCCGGCGAGGGGCATTTCATCCTCCAGTGTCCGGTAAAAGCACGCGCCCGCCAGTAAGGAGGGGGCTACTGACGGGCGCAGTCACCATGAACCGGACCTCCTCTTCGACTCTCCTCCCGGTAAGACTTCAATGGGCCAACGAATCTCGTCACTGTTATGCACTACTGGACTCCGGGGCTGAGGGCAATCTCATGGATCATTCCTTCGCACGTCAACACAGGATCAACACTGAGCACCTCACCCATTCCATTGCCGTCAACGCCTTGGGCGGCCAAAGCCTTCCGGACATTGCTCTCAGAACCATTCCACTCACACTGATCACAGCAGGTAACCACAGAGAGACCATAGACTTTTTTATCACGGACTGTCCCTCTGTTCCCATCGTCCTCGGTCATCCCTGGCTAATCAAGCATAACCCCAGGGTTGACTGGGGACACAATAGCATTCTTAACTGGAGTGATCAGTGTCATGCCTCTTGTCTCGTGTCTGCACGTTCGTCTGTGTCTAGTTCTGTGTTGCAGGAGGAGCCGATGAATTTGTCTAACGTGCCCTCGGAGTACCTCGACCTGAAGGAAGTGTTCAGTAAGTCTCGGGCTGCTTCTCTTCCTCCGCA
This sequence comes from Rhodeus uyekii, assembly GCA_037043235.1. Classification (NCBI taxonomy): domain Eukaryota; kingdom Metazoa; phylum Chordata; class Actinopteri; order Cypriniformes; family Acheilognathidae; genus Rhodeus; species Rhodeus uyekii. The sequence continues at coordinate 14,707 of JAWRVZ010000764.1, forward strand.
CCGTCCCTACGACTGTGCGATAGATATTCTGCCAGGTATGTCTCCGCCTAAGGGCAAGTTATACTCTCTTTCCATTCCGGAGAGGGAGGCCATGGAGAAATATATTTCTGATTCTTTGGCTACCGGGTTCATCCGCCCCTCTTCTTCTCCAGCGGGGGCGGGATTCTTTTTTGTGGGGAAGAAGGATGGGTCTCTGCGACCTTGTATTGACTACCGAGGGTTGAACAACATCACGGTAAAGAATACCTATCCTCTACCGCTAATGTCTTCAGCCTTCGAGAGGTTGCAGGGAGCATCAATCTTCACAAAATTGGATTTAAGGAATGCTTATCATTTGGTCCGCATAAGAGAGGGGGATGAATGGAAGACAGCATTTAATACCCCCAGGGGACACTTTGAATACTTGGTCATGCCGTTTGGGCTGTCCAACTCCCCAGCTGTCTTCCAAGCACTCGTCAATGACGTGTTGAGAGACATGATAGACCAGTTCACGTATGTTTACCTGGATGACATACTGATTTTTTCCTCGTCTCTCCAGGAACATGTTCAACACGTCCGGCGAGTGCTCCAAAGGTTACTACAGAATGGTCTTTTTGTCAAGGCGGAGAAATGCGTTTTTCATGCACAGTCTGTTCCTTTTCTAGGGTATATCATCTCGTCGGAGGGAGTGTGCATGGATCCCGACAAGGTTAAGGCTGTGGTAGAGTGGCCAACCCCGGACTCTCGCAAGGCCCTGTTGAGATTCCTGGGGTTCGCCAACTTCTACCGACGTTTCATCCGCAACTTCAGCCAGCTAGCCGCTCCTCTGACAGCCTTGACCTCCCCCAGAACTACGTTCAGGTGGTGCAACGCCGCCGAAGCGGCGTTCTCCAAACTTAAGAGCCGCTTCGTTTCGGCTCCCATTCTGATCGCCCCTGATCCCACACGTCAGTTTGTGGTGGAGGTCGACGCTTCAGAGGTGGGGGTAGGTGCGGTTCTCTCCCAGCGCTCTCCCTCAGACGATAAGATGCACCCTTGCGCGTTTTTTTCCCATCGTCTGTCCCCAGCCGAGCGTAATTATGATATTGGTAACCGAGAGTTGTTGGCAGTCAAGCTAGCGTTGGAGGAGTGGCGTCACTGGTTAGAGGGGTCAGGGGTGCCCTTTCTAGTTTGGACCGATCACAAGAACTTAGAGTACATCAGAACCGCCAAAAGACTCAACTCCAGGCAGGCGCGGTGGGCCCTTTTTTTCGGACGTTTTGATTTTTTGTTATCTTACAGGCCGGGGTCCAAAAACATCAAGCCCGATGCCTTATCACGCATTTTTGATTTTTCCGAGCGCCCGTCTACTCCCGAGTGTATTTTTCCTGAGAGACTCATTGTTTCTTCACTCGTGTGGGAGATCGAAGCGAAGGTCAAATCGGCCTTAGAAGGGGTAACGCCTCCGCCCGGGGGTCCGCCGGGTCGATTATTTGTGCCGGAGGAAGTCAGATCCGAGGTCATCCGATGGGGTCACTGTTCCAAAATAGCTTGTCATCCAGGAATCAGTCGCACTAACTTCTTAGTTAAACAACGATTCTGGTGGCCTAAGATGGCCTGTGACATCCGAGATTTTGTTTTGGCTTGTTCCGACTGTGCCCAGGGTAAGACTTCCAATCGTTCACCAGATGGGTTGCTTCAGCCGCTGTCAGTGCCTTCGAGACCCTGGTCCCACATCGCGCTAGATTTTGTAACCGCCCTCCCACCCTCCCAGGGGAACACGGTTGTTTTAACCGTAGTGGACCGGTTCTCGAAGGCAGCACATTTCATACCCTTACCCAAATTACCATCCGCTAAGGAGACAGCGGCATCTGTCATTGAACACGTCTTTCGTATTCATGGCCTCCCGACAGACGTGGTCTCTGACAGAGGGCCCCAATTTATATCCAAATTCTGGAAAGAGTTTTGTAAGTTACTGGGGGCGACTGTAAGCCTGTCTTCGGGTTTCCATCCCCAGAGCAACGGCCAGACCGAACGAGCTAACCAAGACCTTGAGAGATGTTTACGGTGTACGGTGTCACAGAATCCGTCTTCCTGGAGCCAACAACTCCCGTGGGTTGAGTACGCACATAACTCGTTACCAGCATCATCCACGGGCCTTTCGCCGTTTGAGTGTAGTCTAGGGTACCAGCCACCTGTTTTTCCCAGTCTGGAATCCGAAGTCGCGGTCCCCTCCGCTCACGCATTCATCCAGAGGTGCCGTCGCACTTGGAGTAGAGCCCGCGAGACTCTGCTACAAGTGGGGGCGCGCACCAAGGCCCAGGCCGATCGCCACCGGTCGAAGCCTCCCGTCTACGTCGTGGGTCAAAAAGTGTGGCTTTCCTCCAAAGATATTCCTCTCCGCTCCGTGTGTAATAAACTGGCTCCCAAATTCATTGGCCCGTTCCCTGTCACCAAGATCATTAGTCCGGTGACAGTCCGCCTCAAACTACCTCCCGCGTACGGGAGGATTCATGCCGCCTTTCATGTTTCCAAAATTAAGCCCGTTTTTCGTTCTCGCATTAATCCGCCCACCCCGGTTCCTCCACCGCCGCGTCTCGTAGACGGGGAACCTACTTATTCGGTAAACCGTATTCTGGATTCAAGGAGGAGGGGACGCGGATTTCAGTACTTGGTGGACTGGGAAGGTTACGGCCCGGAGGAGAGAAGTTGGGTACCTGCCAGAGACATATTGGATCACTCCCTCATCGATGATTACAATCGACAGGTAAGTGCCTCTGGGAGCGTCGAGAGACGCTCCTAAGGGGGGGGGTACTGTCACGGTTTGCGAATTCATTGTCTCTTAGGATTGACTGTGTATGATTGTGAGATGAATGTGGGAGGCGTGGTCACTGATCACCGCCACCATCATCGCACACACCTGAATCCCATCTCCCTCTGCCTATTTAGTTCACCTCTTCCCTCACCACTGTGTCGAGTCGTTGTTCAGCAGAGTGTTTCCTTGGTGTCCTCGGTTTTCCCCGCTTCCAGTGTCCGTGTTCGCCTGTTCCAGTGTCTGCCGTCTGCGTGTCGTTGTGTGTTCCTGGTTCCCGTGTCCCTTGTTTCACCTCCACGCCGCGCACTTGGATGTCACCGCTTCACGTCACCATCTACAGCCCATTGAGTCTCTGCGCCGTCAGTTCCTGGACATTTCTCTGTTTATTCATCACCTTCAATAAATACATTTCGCACTTGAATCCAGTCTCCTCAGGCTCATGACAGCAAAAAAGGTATTTTTATAACCATACTTCTTATGATGATCTTTTCTTTGTCAGAAAATAAATCTATTATACTTTTCAATGTAATCTAAATCCTCTCTATACCAAATCCAGCCTCAGTTTGAACTGTCTGGTGAGTTCAGCACCCACTTCTGTCTCTCAATGAGTTCCCTTTTTTATTGGGCTGGATTGGTTCCTACTGAAAAAGCAGAAATGTTAGTTTAGCAGAGAATACAAGGAACTGCTATGAGACCAGTGAATAATCAGAATAAATTCAGTTAATATGATAATTAAATTTACTTCACTTTTTTTTTTTTACTATTTTCAAATTTACTGTAGATGTGCCTGTGCCTTGTGGAGTCATGTCAGTTCTTCTACTTGGATCATCAGTCTGTTGTAGCTGTCTGGCTCTTGCTCTGCATTGTTTCATCAAACTGTGATGTTACTCACTCACACACCTGTTGTAGAGTGGAATACCGGCTCTGTTCTGTCCTGTAGTTCTTCCTCTGTTTCTCTTAGCTTTGGCTTTTCATGTATCTTGCCACAGTTTTGTATCTCAGGATGTTCTCATTTTCCTCGGGAAAAGTGTCAAGTGAAAGTTTAATCCATGCTGTCGTCTCAGACAGTGTTGAATTCTTCTTCAGGAGGGTCTGGAAGCCCATCACCCACTCTCTCTTCTTGTCTCTGCAAACATGTCTTTATCTTCTCACTTGTTGCTTCCTCTCATCAAGGCAGAATTCCAGAAGCATCTGAAATTCAAACACTCAAGAGATCCGCATCAATCAAATTGAACTTTCAAAAACTCTTAAGACAATTCTGTAAGAGCAATAAGCTCTATTTCCTAATTCCACTTCTTTAACCTAAATATTTCCTTTATCTAAAAATCTCACTGGTTGACAGCAGCAGTTCCCCGATTCTGTTGTAAGTGAAGGAAGTTCTTCGTTGCAGGAAAAAGCAAGCCATTTCTTCATTTGCATTATGCAGCATTAATCTATCTTCAATTATCAGAGTATAATACAATTCAATAATTTTCCCTATCATAATATCAGTCATAATTTTTCTATTTTTGCATGCAGTGTTCAAAATAATCTAGTGGTGGTGAATAAGGTTTTCCTCAACCATCATCAAAGAATTCCCTTTTAAAATATTTTTCTCTTCATTTGGTCTCTCATAAACCGAGGTATTACTGTATTTCTAACTAAAGCAATTATTTGACTCTGATAAGCTTATCCATAGCAGAATGGTATCAGTGACCTTGGATAGCAATATGTTGTCTTTTTTTTCCTCTGTTTTGTCTAGTCAGATAGTGCTGAATTCTATTTTTTCTCCACTTTTCTACTGTATAGGCAGCCAAGTTTTACTAAAAGAAAATTTTGCCAGCGGTGAAGTAAAAATCTGGAAAAAAAACTCATTGTAGGCTAATGCTTGAAAGTGTAAAAAATATATATTTATATATGCTTTATTATCAACAAATCGCATGTACAAAAATAACAATACAACAGAGGAACATTACATGCTTTAGTACAACAGAGAATACGAATAAAAATAAAGAGACTGATAAATAAAAATAAGAGAAAAGAAAAAATTAATTATAATTACTGTCACGAATACGGTCCCTGTGGTCCCCTCCGATCGCCACCAGAGGGCTCCCTCGCCCGAATATTAGTTCCCCAGGACTCCATTTCCCATAATTCCATTGTCGTGCTCTGATCACCCTTACACCTGAAGACACTCTTGTGGACTATAAATTCTAACATTCCCACCTCCTCTGTGCGAAGTCTTGTTCAGCCCTGGCTAACATTCTGAGCGTTTCTCCCGTGTTTATTCTGATCTGTGTATTACCTTGGACTGTTTATCGTGTTACGACCCATCGCTGCCCGTCCTGATCTCTGCCTGCCTCATCGATCACGTCTCTGCCCTGTCTCCACTGTTGTTCTGCTGGTGTTTGACTTCTGCCTGTTTGACTACGATTATTCTTAATAAAGCTGCAAATGGATCCCACTGCTTCTGACCCTGTGTTACAGAAGACTTCGCCATACCAAGATCCAGCGGCTATCAATCAGCTATCCTCCGAGGTCTCGACTCAAGCGGGTGTCTTGGCAACCCACCAGCAACAGCTCGAACGGCTCTCATCCATCACGGAAGAACTGTTACAGGCTTTACACCGTCTGCGGCCAGCCAGCCCGGAAGCAAGCCTGCCAGTTTCTCAACTATCAGACCGTGTTACGCCAGGAGTGTCCACCGCGAGCCCACGACTCGCATTCCCAGAGAAATATGACGGCTCGCCCTCAAAATGTAAGGGATTTCTTCTCCAATGCTCCCTGTTCGTGTCTCAACAGCCTGCATTTTATGCCACGGAGGAGATTCGCACCGCGTTCGTTTGTTCCCTATTGACTGGAAAAGCTCTGGACTGGGCAACTGCAGTATGGAGGGATGGACAACCAACTTTTCCCACATTCCGTGATTTCTTGAGGAGATTCCGGGAGGTATTCGAGCATGCCGAGGGCGGAGAAGAGGCTGGAGAACAACTATTGGCACTCCGCCAAGGTAAACAAACCGCTGCTGATTACGCTCTCTCTTTCCGCACTCTCGCAGCCCAAACCGTGTGGGTGGATGACACGCTCAAATTACTATTTCGAAAGGGATTGAACATTGAATTACAATCTGAGCTAGCTTGCCGCGATGACGGAAGAGATTTGGAGCAATTCATTGAACTTGCCATTCGTGTCGACAATTTGATTCGCTCAAGACGGCCAAGCCAAAACATCCATGTTCCATTCCCCGCAGCCCCGATATCCTCAGAATCTAAGCTCATGCAGATTGGATGCACTCATCTATCCCCAGAGGAGAGAGAGCGACGAATCCGACAAGGACTGTGTCTGTATTGTGGGCAACCTGGTCATAGGAGAGTAACCTGTCCAACACGACCCACGTCTAAAGATTTCCCCGTGGCGAGTGGCTCTAGTCGTTCCTCCAGTACGGTGATCCCAGTAAAACTATTCGTCAGTATGGATTGTGTTGAGTCTGAAGCCATGATAGACTCCGGAGCAGCAGACAACTTCATTGATTCAGATTTTGTGAGGATTCACAAGATTCCCCTAATCCCATGTCCATCTGTGTTGGCAGTGGCAGCACTCGACGGGCGCCCCCTAGGGACCGGCCAGATTCGCTTCAGTACAGTGAAAATACTTCTACAAATTGGAGCACTCCACACAGAAACCATTCGCTTTTTCGTCATCAAAACACCACTGCACCCCATTATCCTCGGATTGCCCTGGCTTCGGTTGCATAACCCTCACCTGTCCTGGGAGGAGAATCAAATTGTGCAGTGGTCGGATTCGTGCAAGAGAAACTGTCTCACAGCGTCCCCAGTCAAGAGAACTGCTCTAACCTCATCACAACCAACAACTCAATGTCAACGTCAGCCTAACGTCCGGTTACCACCCCCAAGCCAATGGGCAGGTAGAACGCCTCAATCAAGAACTCACTCGCTACCTCAGATCTTATTGCTGTAACAACCAAACAGATTGGAGTCGTTTCCTGTTCTGGGCTGAATACGCCCAGAACTCCCTTCGTAAGCCCTCTACCACACTAACTCCGTTCCAATGTGTGTTGGGATACCAGCCCCCTCTATTCCCCTGGTCTGGTGAACCATCCAATCTTCCTTCCGTCACTGACTGGCTCCAGAGAAGTGAGAATGTGTGGGAGGAGGCCCATGTACACCTTCAAAGAGCCGTTCGACGTCAGAAGGTACATGCAGATCGCGCGCGCCGCCCTCATCCAGACTACCAACCAGGTCAATGGGTTTGGTTATCAACCCGAGATCTCCGACTTCGTCTTCCCTGCAAGAAACTCAGCCCTAGGTACGTGGGTCCTTTCAGGATTATCAGGCAGATAACCCCTGTATCATATCGTCTGTCCCTACCATCCAGTTATCGTATCTCACCCACTTTCCATGTGTCTTTGCTTAAGCCCGCAGGTGGTCCGAGAGGAGGGGAGAACCAGGACGAGACCGGTGACCATAGACCCCCTCCCCTGATCCTCGAAGGCGAGGAGGCTTACCGAGTACACGAACTCTTAGACTCCAGACGTCGGGGTAGATTACTACAGTATTTGGTGGACTGGGAGGGGTATGGTCCTGAAGAACGATCATGGGTCAATGCGGAGGACATCCTAGACCCAAACCTCATCAATGACTTTCACCAGACTCACCCTGAGAGACCAGCCCCTCGTCCACGCGGTAGGCCCCGGCGTCGACCACATCCTCGCTTCGGGAGCCGCTCGCAGGGAGGGGGCTCTGTCACGAATACGGTCCCTGTGGTCCCCTCCGATCGCCACCAGAGGGCTCCCTCGCCCGAATATTAGTTCCCCAGGACTCCATTTCCCATAATTCCATTGTCGTGCTCTGATCACCCTTACACCTGAAGACACTCTTGTGGACTATAAATTCTAACATTCCCACCTCCTCTGTGCGAAGTCTTGTTCAGCCCTGGCTAACATTCTGAGCGTTTCTCCCGTGTTTATTCTGATCTGTGTATTACCTTGGACTGTTTATCGTGTTACGACCCATCGCTGCCCGTCCTGATCTCTGCCTGCCTCATCGATCACGTCTCTGCCCTGTCTCCACTGTTGTTCTGCTGGTGTTTGACTTCTGCCTGTTTGACTACGATTATTCTTAATAAAGCTGCAAATGGATCCCACTGCTTCTGACCCTGTGTTACAATTACATAGAGGGTACATTACTATATATATAAATCTATGTATTCATACATGCATATCTCTATAAAAATGCCAAATAAGGAACATAGTTCAATTACTTTGGTGGCTTTGTTATTTTTAGATTTTGATATCACACTCGTGTATATTTTAATTTCATTCTTAAGCACTGTAAAACTGGGTTTGTTATTTGCGAATTTGGATTTGTGAATATGAAATTTACAGAGAAATAAAATGAAATTTATAATGAAGCCAGCATTCTTTAAGTGATGGTCCTTAGTGTAATAACCTAAAATCACATTCTTATAGGATAAGGAGAAATTATTTAAAATATTAATAAAGACGAATCTCTCAACCTCTTTCCAAAAACATTGTGTATCTTGGCAGGACCAAAATAAATGGTAAATGGTTTCTGTAGATTCTTTGCAAAAAGAGCATTTAATTTCGATATCACTTTTAAATTTTTGTAAATATTGTTTGGTTGGATTCTATGAATTATTTTGTATGAAATTGGGGTAAGCGCCAAACTTGAGTCCAATTTATATTATTAAAGAAATTGTTCCAATAGAAAATAACATGAGGGGTAGAGACATTCTCTTGTAAAAATAGGGATCTAATTTTATAATTGTTAGACTTTAATGTGGAACTAATGCTTGAAAGTTGAGAAGTTAAGAAATGGTTGCCAGAAATGAATTAAATAAATACTTTGAAATTCCCTTTGATATGACGTATACTTTATGCATTTTTTTCTATTATTATTCAGCAAAGATGCATTAAATGGATCAATTGACATTAACAAATATATAATGTTAAAAATGATTTCTATTTCAAACAAGATTGTAAGTTTTGTTTCTTAGGATAAGAAATGGTTCAAATAATGACATTTTTGGGCTTTATTTTATTTTGAGTCACAAATGCATGACACAGAGGTTCATATTACCAACATTAAGGTACAAACCTTGATGAACTTACTTCTGACCCAAAGAGCCGTGACCAATGCAGACTGGGAGGAGTGTGTCCCTTAATAACAGTTGATATTGCTCAGATGTCTTTGCTCCATAGTCACTCCAGAGCTGTCAGGGTTCTGTTACTTCACTTGTGTGTTGGTTGACAGAGCTCTGACACTGCCCCTTTGTTGTGTCTCTCCATGGCTGTTCCTGTTGTTTTGTTACATGTGATTCCTGGCTCCCTGTTTTATGTTCAGTTATTATCCTAGTTATGTTTTCCCCCCTCGAGGGCGGTTTTGGTTTGTGTTTTGTTTTATTTGTGTTCTAATAAATACTCCTTTCCCCCGCATCCTTGAGTCCTCCTCATTTGATCCGTGACATTACGACACGACCAAACATGAAGACTCAGCGAGAAAGGGAGGAACGTCAGCCACCATTTTCAGGAGGACCCAGCCCGCTCTACGATCGGATGCTCCACTTCAGGAGGCTGAACTCCCTCCAGCGGGGGGCTGACCTGAGGAATTTTGCCCTAGACCAGGGGTGTCCAAACTTTTTGCAAAGGGAGCCAGATTTGATGTGGTAAAATGTGTGGGGGGCCAACCTTGGCTGACGTTCTTTACATAAAACAACAATATATTTAAACAAATTGTAGCCATTCTGTGTTTCACATTTGCTTTTGTATTTTAATTTTCAATTTCTTAAGCATGTCTTTTGGTACATTTGAAACATGGATATCACATGCAATTCAATATTCACTTAACTGTTTTTTTCTTTAACAGAAGTAATTGTACTCTTGAGTGCAAATTACATTTGAAACATGAAATATATCGCCATGGCAGTTCAATGTTCACAGAACTTATGAATACAATAACAGAGAAATGAGCAAACAATAGTCATATCCACAAGTGCAGGGCTCATTTGAAATATGACATTTCAGTAAATATAAATGTTGATTGAACTTTTAAAAGGTTTATTCTAGAGTGAAAACTGACAACTTGTCTGAATTTATGACTGATTTTACTTTTAACAAAACAAAATTAATTCAGAAGCTTATTGTAAATGACAAATGACTTGCCTGCATTCATGTGACGGGTAGGGATGGGTAGCTCGACACCCTGTGTCGACACACGTCTCGAGTTTTCGACACATTAGTGCTTCGAAACACTGTTTCGGAGCATCGCTTTGAAATGGGGCTGTAACGTGACTTGTGTGAACGAAGCTTCGTTACCTCACTAACACGTCACGACGGACCCACAGAGCCCATAGGTTGAGCCGTCCCGTAGTGCACGGATGTTTGAGTACACAAATTAATACATAGAAAATGAAATAATGTGTATAAAGGATGCAAAAAACATGTCAGATGGATTGCACCAGCAAAACTGTTGATTTCACATTGAAATTATGTTCCTGCTGCAAGAAGATTAGAAAAAAATTATTACTCTCCTCATTGTACTTGTGCATGAATTATATTAAATATAATAATTTTTTTCACCTGATGGGTGGGTGTTTGCACGTTCTGGATGTTTGCTGTGTAGAAAAAAATATTGAGGTAGCACCCTATAAGCGAATATACTCAAGGAAGTTTTTATGAATGAATGCATAAATTCATTTGGGGGGGGGGGGAGTCAGATTTGTGCGGGGAGTCAAATTTCACCTGCATGTTTGATGGCGAAATTACCCAGCTGTTCAATTCAGACGCAGAAGATGAGGACTTATCTTCATTGAAATCTGATGGATTGATTAAAACTTAATGTGAGTGTAGCCTATAGTTAAATAGTAGAATAAAGTTCAACTAAACTCACTGTTTTGCTTCCGTTACCTTTTTTTGTAGACCGTATGTTTTAGCATGCACCTTATGTATGGGTTAAGTACAGAAATAGACCCCGTAATTGAGACTACGCCTTATAATCCTTTTGCCTTATGGTGCGGAAAATACGCTAAATGCATTTGTAATTGTGCATTTGTTTTTTAGTTTGTTTTAAAACAATATGCATGTTTGTGTTGTTTTGTAAGGAATACACACAGACAAAAAAAGGTTGAACAATACAATTAAACTTATTAAATATACAAATAAACCTTCCCAATGAACAAAACTTCAGAATGACACAGTTGGTGTAGGAATGTTTATTGAGCACTAGATGGCTGAGCAGAGCACTGTGTCAAAAGCTTCGAAGCACCGACACAGTTTCATGTAAAAGCTTCACTGCTTCAGAAGCTTCGTGTGGCACATCCCTAGTGACGGGTAATACTGAGATTTGGACTTCAGCACAAAGGCAGAAACTTCACATGGCTCTTATTTATGTTCATAACCGAGAATTAGGGATGAGCGAGTACAGCATTAAGCATCTGTTAACCATATGAATTATCTGTATCTGCACTCGGACTGGGTGGGGCCTAACACGCAAGTGGGCGGGCTGTCTTGAAATGGGCGGGGCTTCAACCGGTATGTTATTTTTAATCATGCAATAGACTCTTTTCACATGACATCACGTAACTTCCGTTTTAACTCAAAGCAGGGTATCTTCACTTCCATTTAGCCGCAAGCGCGTTCAGGAGAATGCCGAAACTGGCTAACTAACAACACGAAAATTAAAGGTTATAGTAATAATAATGTTTACGTATTTACAGGTTTCTGTATTTTAGTTTGTTTGATAATGTTAATGATTATTTCCAGTTTACAATTCTTTAACATGTGCGTGAACTGGATGGTAAAGTAGACTAGTTTTTAGCAATATGCATCGCTCTCAGCCTGTGCTGCCTGAAGTTTACTAATAAGTTTTAACTTTTTATATTATATATTCCAGGACAGTGGTTTAAAATGACCTCCTCTTAATCCAATCTAACGGTCAAACCATTTTCATATTCTGATGTGATTCATTATTCTCTTTACCTGTGTCCATCTTTCAATAGTTTCCCACCCATCAAGCATGGCACAGTCTTCTTGTCGATGCTATTGTAGTGTTCCTTGTTGTTCAATAAATAAATAAAAAAACTTTTATGTGGCAGTAAATTAATTTTATAACCTTCATGGCCTTATGGTAATGCTCAAGAATTGGAATGGTTATAATGTGTTTGATCTGCACAATGTTGTTATATGTTTGCAGTGTTTACACCGAACTCAAATATGTTCAGTCAATGACTGTATATTGTGTTCAATAAACATCATACATTTGTGATAATCTGTTGCCCTAAATATTTTAATGTAATGTTGAATTGCATTTCCTGTTTCCTGTTGTCAGAATTCTACAAAAAAATTAAGAAGAAAGAAGTCAAAGAAGTTTGTTTGAAACCTTTGCCAATTTATTAATGAAACAACTCACATGTACATAAATATTCACAGCCTTTACCATGACACTCAGTTGGATTCTGAAAAGTCACTCTTACAGCCATATGCATTGTACAGTGTACATTTCACAGCGGTATGGGCACGATTCTTGGACTTCTTTGGTACTGGTTTGTATCCTTTATCAAGTTTAGAACGTGTTGTAAGCGAAAATGTGTCTGAAAGTCGCTGTACATCATAGGCGCGTGTCTAGCAGATATAGAAAGGGACTGTGTAAACTTTATCGTGTTCACTATGACGGCCGGCGGAAGTAACTTTACCCTGCTTTGAGTTCAAACGGAAGTTGCGTGACGTCATTGTGAAAAGGGTCTATTGATATGGGTTGATCAGAAATTGTACACTATTTACATGACAGCATCAGCATTGAGCTTCAGATCAATGGTTTTGATCACGATAACAAATGAACTATACAGTTTTGCAACAATGAATACAACACATGCGGTTGCAATTATGAAGAAAACATGATTTTTAATCTTTTTTTTTGCGTGAAGTCAAAAAACTCGTCAGAGCCAGCAGACAGTTAAAAAAAGAAGAAGAAAAAATCTCAGACAGGCAGAGACGCAAGTCGACGCTAGTCATATTCTACCAAACATCCTGTTTACCAGAAAACCTGAAGCAACCCTAAACGTTAACAGAAAAGGCCCTGTGACTAGCCTATCACAGAACGCAGACGCAGTCAGAGAGGATTTTTCATTTCTTTCATTTTTTTTTAAATTTAAACAGGGACAGTGTAAAATATACATTAACCTTGAAAAGGAGAGATGCATTTTACCAGGTTATAGCACGTGTGCTAATTTACACCTGCAGTCCCTGGGCAGGCTGATGTAAACAAAACAAGTTAATACATTTATCCTAAAACAAACAAACAAAAAAATAATAATAATAATCACATCCTGCAATCATTCCTCGGTATGCATTTACAAATACACTCTCACATACATATCAAATACAGTACTAAACATTATGTAAACAGGTTTGTTGTGAAATAAGCCTTTTTTGACCTGATGTGAAAAATTTTTAAAATTCACACATGTGGTTTATTCTGTTGGCAAATTATTCCACCGTCTGATGGCCACATTAGAAAAGGCTGAACTACCAAGTGCTGTTTTACACAAAGGAATTGTACACTCGCCCCGAACAGCCGACCGAGTGGCTCGAGATTGATTTTCTGATCTCAGTAGGCGAGAGAAAGCTTCTGGTGCTAATTGCGACTCTCGGCATCACACTGCAGCTCACACGGGGTGATGTCGTGTAAAGTGCTGCTTCCCTCTATTGGGTAAAGGAGGAATAGCAGTACTGCTGGCCAATTTATAAAGTATAAGTGCGGGCTAGACATTATTGATTTTATGACAGAGGCTGCGGAAATTTGACCATGGACCGCATTTGGCCCGCGGGCCGGACTTTGGACATGTCTGCCCTAGACTTTGGCAGAGTAGCTCTTTTGATGGTTACATATGGCTCGCAGACAAAAGTTTGATTATTAAAAAAAAAACGACGGCAACAGGACAATCGCTCCGCTGAAAAACAAAATATACAAAAACTAAATTTCAGTCTAAATAAATTTCCTCAAAATGTATCAGATTTCTTAATTTTATTAGAATATTTACATTTATGCATTTTGCAGTCGCTTTCAAGGAACACATTGAATCAGTTCTTGCTTTTCCTGGGATCAAACCCATGACACTGGCGTTGTTCAAGATTCAAGATTCAAAGTGTTTATTGTCATGTGTACAGACAGAAAGCATGTTTCCCTGTACAATGAAATTCTTACTTTGCCACCCACAATAAATGTCACAAGTAAGAATAAAAAATAAAAATAAGATAAATGTATAATAAAAAGAGCAAAGATATAATAAGAGCAAAATAATAAGGTAATAAAGTAAAAAGTGAGGTAGTTTAATTCCGGTAGTGTAAAGTGAGGTAGTGCAGAATGTAAACAATTGTCCATGTGATGTTGGGATTGTAGACTCCTATCCGCTGTTTAGGAGTCTTACGGCAGAGGGGAAGAAAGAGTTCTTCAGTCTGAAAGTCCTGCATTTCACACTTCTATACCTCCGTCCTGAGGGTAGAAGTGTGAACAGACCATGTTGAGGGGTCTTTGATGATGGAAGCCGCTCTTCTGTGGACTCTGCAGTGGTAGATGCTCTGTGGTAGGGCAGTGGAGTCCTGGTGATCTTCTGTGCTGTCTTCACTACTCTCTGCAGGCATTTGCGGTCCTTGACAGTAGTGCTGCCGTACCACACAGTGATGCAGCTGGTCAGGACACTCTCAATGGTGCAGCTGTAGAAGTTGCTGAGGATCTTGGGCGACATGCCAAACTTCCTCAGCCTCCTCAGAAAATATAGCCGCTGTTGAGCCTTCTTGGCCAGCTGCGTGATGTGAGGTGTCCAATTGAGGTCCTCATTGATGTGGACACCCAAGTATTTAAAGTTGCACACCCTCTCCACTTCAAGCTCCCGGATGATCAGTGGCTGAAGCGTCCTCCTCCTTCCTCATGTCCACAATCATCTCCTTTGTCTTGTCTGTGTTGAGGGTGAGGTTGTTGTCTTTGCACCATGACACCAGACTGGCCACCTACCTCCTGTAAGCTGCCTCGTCACCGCCAGTGATGCGTCCTATCACTGCGGTGTTGTCCGCAAACTTCAGGGTGATGTTGTCCTTGTGGTAGGCGACACAGTCGTAAGTGTACAGGGTGTAGAGCAGTGTTTTTCAACCTTTTTTGAGCCACGGTACATATTTTCATTGAAAAAAATCACAAGGCACACCACCAACCGAAGATGTTAAAAAATAACGCGATACTCGTTTGTTGACGGGGGGGGGGGGGGGGGGGGGGGGATAATGGAATAAATGGAAGTAGGCTTATATGTTAACTCCTCGTTTATTACGTGTTTACCGAGGCGATCAAAGCTGAAACAGTGTTAGTGCTGTGAAACTCATTTATGTAGGTGAATTTTACAGATACTGATGAATTGAATGTGTTCACCTTGATATTAAAACATAATTATTTCTTTAGACAAGGACAGATCAGGTTTTCTGGTTTCTTTTAAAATACCAACGGGCAGTATCATGCGTGAAAGCTTTATCTTGCTTAGCTGTGGGAAGCAGAACATGTTAACTGGTGGGACTGATATTTTTGTGTACTTGTATAATGTAGCAGAGGGTTTAGAAGTTTTTGTCTTTGATGCATGTTTTTATGTAACAATGTTCGTATGTGCTTTAATTAATAATACAAATACATAAATAAAAATAGAGGGTGTGCTTTGGGTACATGCAGAAGGCTTAGACAAAGTGTTCATGAAATGTTATGTTTTTTATTTAGAAAAATTATTTTCTCCAGTCTTTGGAGAAAGGCGACTTGTTTTTTTTCTTTTTTACTATTTTGCCAGCTTTAGAGAACATTCTCTCGCATGGGACAGATGCAGGAGTACACAAAAACAGTTTAGAAAGCTGATATAAATGGGGATATATTGCTTTGAATACACAACACTGAAATAAACTCAATCCACTCTCCTCAACAATAACGCAAATGCAAATACTGTCTACTACAACCCACGGTTTGGTTTCACTTTTATAAGAAATACAGCCGCCAGGTTTCAAACCCGTCAACACTGATCGGGCTGTCAGATCGGTCAGGCGTTTCACTGCCGGAGTGAAGCATTGTGTTTGCTTCAAACGTCATTTTCACGTGACTAGTGACGTAATGACACAAGCTCCGAAGCAGTGGTTCATTGCAAATCCCGTTCAAGTTTGAAGCAATAGCTTCGGAGCGTCGGTGTCAGACGTAACATCACTACAGACGCGCACCATTGCCGCTTGCAGCCGCTCAAAATATGTTTTTTAGAAAAATTAGGTGAAATTGAATAATTTTCCGCGGCACACCTGACGATCTCTCACGGCACACTAGTGTGCCGCGGAACACTGGTTGAAAAACACTGGTGTAGAGGATGGGGCACAGTACACAGCCCTGTGGAGTGCTAATTAGATTAGATTAGATTAGATTAGATTCAACTTTATTGCCATTACACAAGTACAGGTACAAGGCAACGAAATGCAGTTTAGGTCTAACCAGAAGTGCAATAGCAGCAAGTGCAGGATATATACAATGGTTGCATCAGTGCAGGATATGGAGATGTACAGGATTTACAGGTAATATGTACAATGAATATAAATATACAGATGGTTATTACTATAACAGGTGAGTGTGTGCTATAAATATAATTACAGGTGTCTATAAACAGCATTTACAGGTGAATATGTGCTGTAAATGTAAATGTATATACAGATGTCTCTAACTATAAACAGAGTCTTACAGGTAGATGTATACAATTGTTAGCTTAAGGTGAGCATTAAATTTAAGGTAGTGCAATGAGCATGGACAGTGCAAATAAGTGAGATGCGAAATGTAAACAGTTGGTACTGTATGAACAGTTGGTAGTGCAAATGAGCATGTTCCAGCTAAAGTACAGTAGTGCAAGGTGCAAGTGTAAACAGTTGTTACTGTAAGCAGTACACAGTTGTTGTAAACAGTTGTTACTGTAATGAACAGTCGGCAGTGCAAATGGCACAAATAAGTGAGTAACAGAGTGAGCGAAGAGTCTATAAGGGTAGTAGTGGGGGGGGGATAGTGAAGGAGTCTGGTGTGGTGGGGGAGTCTGTGAGTCTGTGAGGGGAGTGGGGTGGTGGGGGTGAGGAGAGTCTGTGAGGGGAGTGGGATGGTGGTGGGGGTAAGAGGAGAGTCTGTGAGGGGAGTGGGATGGTGGTGGGGGGTAAGAGAAGAGTCTGTGAGGGGAGTGGGATGGTGGTGGGGGTAAGAGGAGGGTCTATGAGTGGAGTGGGATGGTGGTGCGGGAGAGATGAGTCTATGAGGGGAGTGGGATGGGGGGAAGGAGTCTATGAGGAGAGTGGGATGGTGGTAAGAGGAGAGTCTGTGAGGGGAGTGGGATGGTGGTGGGGGGGGGGGGAGGTAAGGAGTCTATGAGGGCAGTGGGATGGTGGTAAGAGGAGAGTCTGTGAGGGGAGTGGGATGGTGGTGGGGGAGAGAGGAGTCTATGAGGGGAGTGGGATGGTGGGGAGGAGTCTATGAGGAGAGTGGGATGGTGGTAAGAGGAGAGTCTGTGAGGGGAGTGGGATGGTGGTGAGGGAGAGGGGAGTGGGAGTGGGATGGTGGTAAGAGGAGAGTCTGTGAGGGGAGTGGGATGGTGGTGGGGGAGAGAGGAGTCTATGAGGGGAGTGGGATGGTGAGGAGTCTATGAGGGGAGTGGGATGGTGGGGGGTAAGAGGAGAGTCTGAGGGGAGTGGGATGGTGGTGGGGGAGAGGGGAGTGGGATGGTGGTAAGAGGAGAGTCTGTGAGGGGAGTGGGATGGTGGTGGGGGAGAGAGGAGTCTATGAGGGGAGTGGGATGGTGAGGGGGGGGGTGAGGAGTCTATTAGGGGAGTGGGATGGTGGGGGGTAAGAGGAGAGTCTGAGGGGAGTGGGATGGTGGGGGGGGTAAGAGGAGAGTCTGTGAGGGGAGTGGGATGGTGGTGGGGGTGGGAGGAGAGTGTATGAGGGGAGTGGGATGGTGGTGGGGGAGAGAGGAGAGTCTGTGAGGGGAGTGGGATGGTGGTGGGGGGGGGGAGAGTCTGTGAGGGGAGTGGGATGGTGGTGGGGGGGGGCAGGGGGGTGAGAGGAGTCTATGAGGGGAGTTGGATGGTGGGGGGGAGAGGAGTCTATGAGGGGAGTGGGCTGGTGGGGGGATAAGAGGAGTCTATGAGGGTGGTAGGATGATAGTTTAGGGGGAGAGGGGAGAGTCTGTGAGGGGAGTGGGATGGTGGGGGAGAGAGGAGAGTCTGTGAAGGGATTGGGATGGTGGGGGGTGAGAGGAGAGTCTGGATGGGAGTGGGATGGTGGTGGGGGGGAGAGGAGTTTATGAGGGGAGTGGGATGGTGGGGGGGGTAAGAGGAGAGTCTGTGAGGGGAGTGGGATGGCGGTGGGGGGGGAGAGGAGTCAGTGAGGGGAGTGGGATGGTGGGGGGGAGAGTAGTCTATGAGGGGAGAGGGATGTTGGGGGGGGGGTAAGAGGAGAGTCTGTGAGGGGAGTGGGATGGTGGGGGTGGGGGTGAGAGAGGAGTGGGGTCAGCAAGGTTTAGAGTTCAGTAAAGTGACAGCTCTGGGGAAGAAACTGTTCTTTAGTCTGCTGGTTCTGGTCCGGAGGCACCTGAAACGCCTGCCGGAGGGAAGGAGGGAGAACAGTCTGTGGGCTGGGTGAGAGGGGTCCTTAAGGATGCTGCGAGCTCGACGCAGACAGCGTTTCCTCTGGACGTGCTCGATGGCAGGAAGTGGAGTCCCTGTGATGCGTTGGGCAGTTTTCACCACCCGCTGCAGTGCCTTGCGCTCCGCGACAGAACAGCACCCATACCATACTGTGACACAGTTCGTCAGGATGCTTTCTATTGCGCAGCGGTAGAAGTTCACCAGGATAGCCGAGGAGAGCTGATTCTTCCTCAGTGTCCTCAGGAAGAAGAGGCGCTGGTGAGCCTTCTTGACCAGGCTGGAGGTGTTGGTTGTCCAGGTCATGTCAGCCGAGATGTGGATCCCCAGGAACTTGAAGCTGGAGACACGCTCAACGTCCATTCCATTGATGTGGATGGTGTCGTGTGTGCCTCGTGACTCTTTCCTGAAGTCCACGATGAGCTCCTTAGTTTTGGTGGTGTTGAGGAGCAGGTTATTTTCGTTGCACCATGTGGACAGGTGCTGGATCTCTTCCCTGTAGGCAGTCTCATCGTTGTTGCTGATGAGACCAATCACGTAGTGTCGTCTGCGAACTTGACGATGGCATTAGATCCAAACACAGGCTTGCAGTCGGAGGTGAAGAGGGAGTAGAGAAACGGGCTTAGCACACAGCCCTGTGGTACACCAGTGTTAAGTGTGATGGATGTGGAGCAGGTGAAGAATGGAGAATGTCCAGATCGGACATTCTGGGGTCTGTTGGTCAAGAAGTCGGGTGGTATAGAGTCTTTTAGGTGTTCCAGGACCAGCCGCTCAAAGCACTTCATGATGATGGGTGTGAGTGCTACAGGGCGGTAGTCGTTAGGGCACCTCGGACTAGAGTGTTTTGGCACTGGCACAATGGAGGTGCATTTGAAGCATGTTGGTACAGCTGCTTGGGCAAGAGACAGGTTGAAAATGTCTGTAAAGACCCCAGCGAGCTGCTCCGCACATGCCCTGAGGACACGTCCAGGGATGTTGTCTGGTCCAGCAGCCTTGTGCGTGCTGATCCGGCTCAGTGCCTTGCAGACGTCAGTGGATGAGAGGGTGATTGGAGGGTGATCAGCTGAGGGTTTGAGCTTGGTTGCAGTTTCTCTGTTGTCTCTTTCAAAGCGAGCATAAAAGTCATTTAGCTCATTCAGGAAGTTGACATCAGTGGCTGCAGGGGTGGAGTGGGTGGGTTTGTAGTCACTGATGGCCTGGATGCCCTGCCACATGCGTCGAGGGTCAGAGTTGGAAAAGTGTCCCTCTATCTTCAGCTTGTAGCAGTGCTTGGCCTTTTTGATGCCCCTCTTCAGATTTGCTCTGGATGTGCTGTAGGCTTGTGTATCTCCTGATCTGAAGGCAGTATTGCGTGTCTTCAACAGGAGTCGCACTTCCTTGTTCATCCATGGCTTCTGATTTGGGTATGTGGTAATCTGTTTCTGGGTTGTAACACTGTCAATGGTGGTATTAATATAATCCAATACAGAGGAGGTGTAGCAGTCAATGTCTGTGTGAGCACCACTGGTGGCTTGGGAAGCAAACATACTCCAGTCTGTGTGTAGAAACCTTTCCTGGAGTGTGAAATCTACCCCCGCAGGCCACACCTTGATGGTCTTCACTGATGGCTTCACACGGTTGATGAGGGGTGAATATTTGGGAGTGAGGAACAAAGAGATGTGGTCTGATTGTCCCAGGTGGGGGAGAGGTGTCGCCCTGTAGGCCCCAGCCATGTTTGTGTAGACATGGTCTAAGGTTTTGTTTCCTCTGGTGTGACAGGAAACATTCTGATGAAATTTGGGCAGCACAGTCTTTAAGTTAGAGTGATTAAAATCACCCGCAACAATAAACGCCGCTTCCGGGTGAAGAGTCTGTTGTTTACTGATGGCTGCATAAAGTTCTTTCATAGCAAGCTTGGCATCAGCATCCGGGGGAATATAAGCTGCAGTTATAATGGTGGAAGTGAACTCGCGCGGCAGATAGAACGGTCTACATTTAACCATGAGAAACTCTAGGTTAGCTGAACAATGGCTCCCAACAACAGCAGAGTTTGTGCACCAAGCTTTGTTAATATAAATGCACAAACCGCCTCCCCTTGTCTTACCGGATCCATCTATTGTTCTGTCCGCGCGGAGCGTGTGATGTCCCGTGAGCTCAATAGTGGAGTCTGGTATTCCGCTATTTAACCACGTCTCCGTGAAGATAAGGACGTTACAGTTCAGAAGTCTTTTGCTGTGTGTCATGTTGAGTCGAATCTCATCCATTTTGTTCACTAGCGATCGGACATTGGCAAGGAAGATACTGGGTAGAGAGAGCCGGTGTGGTGTTAGCTTTAACCGAGCACTAAGTCCTCCACGCTTGCCTCGCCTTTGTTTACGATCTCGACGCCGCCTGCGAGCACTTCCGCCCGGCCGGGAAGAATGCGCTGCCTCGGGCGTCCTAGCGATCTCAGGAAGGAGTCGAAGGTTGACTGTTCTGCACAAACAGACCCGAGATAAGCAAGAGTAATACTGCAAAATTGCAAAAACTGGAGAGACCCCGAGCCTCGCGATGTACTCGCGCCGCCATCTTAGATCAATCTATCTTGTGTTTGTGTAATGTTTGTGATGGTGCTGGCTGAAGTCCTATTACCAATCCTGACAGACTGAGGCCTGCCAGTCAGGAAATCTAGGAGCCAGTCACAGAGGGTGGGGTGCAGACCAAGTTTGGACAGTTTGTGGGTGAGTTTGTGGGTGATTACCATGTTGAAGGCAGAACTATAGTCTATGAAAAGTATCCTTAGGTATGAGTCCTTGTTTTCCAGATGTGAGAGGGAATAGTGGATGGGAGCAGCGATGGCATCCGAGGTGGGCCTGTTGGGCCAGTAGGCGTACTGCAGGGGGTCAATGGTGTCCGGTATGCTGCTCTGAATGTGGGCCAGCACCACTCTCTCGAAACACTTCATAATGATTGGAGTAAGTGCCACTGGCCTGTCGTCATTCAGGCAGGTGGGTGGGCTCTTGGGCAGGGGAACGATGGTCGTGGTCTTGAAACACAAGGGTACAATGCGCTGGCTGAGGGAGCGGTTGAAAATGGAAGAGAAAAACATCAACCAGCTCGTTGGCACATGCTCTGAGGGCCCGCCCAGGAATGTTGTCAGGTCCTGCTGCTTTTCAGGGGTTGATCTTCCTCAGAGCTTTGTGTACCTGGGTTGTTGAGATGGTTGGTGGGGGGGAGGGGGGTTGGGTGATCCAGGTGTGTGTTAGCTCCTTCTCTGCATAAAAGGAGCACACAAACAGTAAGTCATCCTCTTCATATCTTCAGGGAGACAGCTTGTCTAAGCAATTGTCTGTCACGTTGGTCAGCAAGCAAACCACGTTCGTTGTATTCATCCGTGTCAGCGTTTCGGGCACCTGATGATGCATGCGAGATATGTGTTATGATGGAATTGAAGCAGGTGAGGAGTGTGCACGCCAACCTTCGAGAAGGTTGTTTGTGTGCGTAGCGAGCGCTTCTCTCTCCGAGGCTGCGCTCGCATTGAATTGCGAGCAGCAGCTGGTGCTTGCCGGCGAACTGGTGAGAGGGTTTTTTATCTCAGCCGTTGGTCGCTGACGCGAGCGAGCTTTCGTGTAAGACCGCGTTCTCTCTCTCTCTCTCCTCATCGCGGGTGAGCGCACGCACTCCCCGCAAAAACTAGGCGTGCAGGGGGCTGTTTGTGTGGCACTCACAGCCTACCTGACGAGCTGCCGGCAGTTATGACGAGCGCTCCCTTCCCGCGAGGGGAACGGCTGTGGAAGCGCGTGGGATTCGATCGGCCCTGCCGTCTGAATAGCGCTCCTGCGAGTCATTCTATGCCAGTCTCGTGCTGCCTCTCGTGCTTCTCTCTCCCTAAGCTCCACAGTAAGGTGCGGAGATCTGCTGTGATTCAGTGAATATTGTGTCTGCCTATCATGCGGGAGACCGGTGTTCGATCCCTGGTGGGATGCACTTTCTCCAGCACCGAGGTGCTGGATTTTGTTACTATCTAGACTGCAGATGAAGAGGCAGGGCTGAGGCCTCTGCCCTAGAGCCGGTTGCTAGGAGCGATCTCCTCTCATGGAGCGGGGTTGTTTCTTCGAACGGAATTAGAAGAACCGCCAGTTTGCTTATTCAGGCATTCCCCTGTCACGAGAGTGGTATGCCAGGTCAGGTTGAGTGAGCTCTGCCCACCTGAGGTTGCCAGTCTTTGCCTGGTAGAAAATGGTTTCTTGGGTAGGCTCCGCACTGCGGCGCACCTGCGTGGCATGGTAGGCCCTGGGTCTTTCCTAGCGAGAAGCCCTTACATATGTTCAGAGCATAGTACTCGGCCTCCTCTTGCTTTAGAGTTGTTAGGCCGCCGCTCTGAGCCGGCCATGCAGCAGTTTGACGAGAACTAGGTGGGCCTCTGCTCGTTAGAGCTGTTCCCTTTTTGGAGGACTTGCTCCCGTAGAAGTCGTAGTCAGGTGGTTTGGCAGACGTCCCGTGGGACGCCTTCTGTCACCTTAGATCTCCCTCATGCACCCAGCGCCCCTGTTTGGCCTGGTTGCCATAGCAGCAGATGTGGTTGAGGCTACGTCTGCATACTTCCTAGAAGGTCCCAGAGGAGAGACATAGGCCGTTCCCCCGAGCTCCGCCCAGGCTACTGGAGGGAGGGAGCTAGAGTCGGTGGCACCGTTTGGGCCCCCTCGCTTCAGCCTGTGTTTAATAAAAAAAGTTTTTTTGGCTGAGGCCTTCCTCCTGAGCTCAACCTGTTTGAGGGGGTATGCCGGGCTTGGGCGCTGAGTGAGCTCCGGGGGGGGGGGGGGGCCTCGTTCCGCGGTGTGTCTGCGTGGCGTTGCAGGCTCTGGGTCTTCCTAGCAAGAAGCCCTCACGTATTCCCTAGAGTATAGCGCTCTGCTTCCTCTCGCATTGAGAGCGTTGAGCCTTGCTCCCTGAGCCAGTTAGACAGTTAGATAGGCACTAGCAGGCCTCCGCTCGTTTAGAGTTATCCCCTTTTTGGGGGCCCTGCTCCGTTGTGCACCTGGCACCCGTTAGGGTTTCGTAGAGGCAACTGTGGCCGAGGCTACATCTGCTTGCTTCCCAGAGCGTCGTCAGGCCTCCTTTTAAAGCAGAGTCGTAGGCCTCCGCTCATGGTGTTCAGGAGTTGTAGTGCTTGCTTGTGTGGATGCCCGTTAGCTCCGCTTGGCTGGCTTTCCCAAGTGTGGACCCCCTTTGGCCTCCTTGTGGGTTCCGAGTGTGGTGAGGCCGTTGCGCTCGGCCTTCACCCCAGAGCTTTGCAGCGCAGGGAGCGTTGGAAGGCCTCCTTTTAATAGTAGAATTGCCTCCTTTCGGCGAGGCCTCCGTTCCCCTGAGCTCCGCCTGGGCTATTTGAGCTAGAGTCGGTGGCCCCATTGGGACCCCCTCGCCTAAGCCTTTGGTGTAAAGAGGAGTGTTTGGGCCGAGGCCTTCACTCCTGAGCTCAACCTGTAGAGGGCATAGTAGGCCTCCTTTCAATATGAGAGTCTTCTTTACTGAGGCCTCCGCTCCATGGAGCTCTATAAGCGTCGTCAGGCCTCCTCTCTGAGGGGAGTTGTAGGTCTCCGCTCTTGGTGCGGTAAGGTTGCTGCGCTTGGCCTTCACCCTAGGGCTTCATAAGCGCAGGGAACTTTGTGAACAGAAGGCCTCTGTTCCCCGTTCATGTGTGCTAGAGTCGGCGGCTCAAGTCAAGCCCCCTCGCCCCCGCCTGTGGCGTAAGAAAGAGCATGTTGACTAACATCCTCGCTTCTGAGCTCAACCTGCTAGGTCTTTGCGAGATGAGCAAAGTCTTCCCGTGTGTTTGGTATCCTTTGCTCCCCCAAGCTGTGGCTGGGGTATGACTCCCGTGTCCTCTCGCTAGTGGCCTGGAGTACAGTATGATAACAGCATGCTGACACAGCCCTTGGGAGGACCATTTTCCTTTCCCTATAGTCATTCTGTGCACTGTCCCGGTTCACGAGTGAACTTGGGTAGCCATCCAGGTTGGGAGGGTCTGCAATGTTGCTTGCTGTTTCCTGTGCTTGGCTTACTAGACCCTAGCAATAGAGCAGTGTGTGAGGGCCCTGAGAATCCGGTTGGTGTGCCTTCCCTGCTCGCCGGAGCTCCACTCGTTTAGCTAGCAGAGCCCCCTCTAGTTGCTCCTGAGTGTTCAAGTCGTGTTTACATCTGAGCTCCTGAGGAGCCTAGTTGTAGAAAAGGGGTAGGTGTGAGCGGCTTGCTCCTCTCTCTCTGAGAGTTGTCCCCTTGCAGGTGAGCTCCTGCTCCCCTATGCTCCCTCAGGCACTTTCTGCGAGTCTCCTTCTCACTGCCTGGGGTCTGAGAGGGCACTTCTTCGCTCTCTGAGCTCTCTACGGCTATCCTCCTCTCCGTGGCATTGTAGGCTTCCTCTCGTTACGAGAGTATTCTCTGCCAAGACCTCCACTTCACGAAGCTCCGCTCGGTGACCTTTAGCGAGTGGTAGGCGAGGTAAAGTAGTCCTGCCTCCTCTGATCGGCTGATGCATAGGGGTGTCGTCAGGCCTCTCCGAGGAGATCGGGCCTCCGCCCTGTGAGACCCCGCTGCGCTCTTGCGCTCTTGCGCTCTCATCTTGAGAGTGTACCCATCGGGAGGCTGGCCCTACTTTTCTGAGCGAAGCGGTACTGCACCTCATTTCTTGCTTGAACGCAAATGACTTGGGTCGTTGCGAGGGCAGTGGAGTCACCCTTGACTCCCGAACTGGACTTGGCTGACGAGCGTGTCAGGCCGACTACTATGGCCTCCGCTCCGGTGAGCTCCGCTTGTAAGAGAGTGGTTCCTCTGAGCCCCCTTGCTGTGCCGCAAGCGTTGAGTGCTGTTCCCCTCTATAGGAACAGCTGCAAAGTGCTGGCTGTGAGCCCAGCCGCTCTTAGAGCTCAGTAGCGCCTAAGCGTGTGGCCTAGCAGTTGTGGCTCTAGGTCTCCGCTTTGCGGGTTCAGTCCTGAGTGGAGTGGCTCCTGCACTCCCTCTGACTCTAGATCGAGCGTGCTTGGGCCTCGGCTCTGGTTCCTTGAGCCCTCCGTTCTCTAGTAGCCCGACCCGGGTCACTGCAGGTCACGGGACAGTTCCCCTGGGGGTCTCTGACTGATGGTTTTATCTATCAAGTGCAGTCACGCCCTTCAGCATGGTGGCGTTGGTATTCCGTTCCCCATAGCGACCCCTAGGGGACGCAGCATTGAGTTCCCTTCTAATAGGGAATGAGATGCTGCGTCCCTTTGCCATGCTTCGAGCCTTCCTGCTGCTGTCTCCCTTCAGATATGAAGTGGATGACTTACTGTTTGTGTGCTCCTTTTATACTTGCAGCCGCACCCGTGGTGACGTCATAGGCAGCTGCCAGCCATTGTCAAGTTCATTGACGTGATTAATAATAATAATAATTCATTACATTTATATAGCGCTTTATCAAAGTCTCTCAAAGTCGCTTTACATGGAAGGGGGAATCTCCTCAACCGCCACTAGAGTGCAGCATCCACCTGGATGATGCGACGGCAGCCATATTGCGCCAGAACGCACACCACAAACTAGCTTTATTGGTGGAGAGGAGACAGAGTGATGATGCAGCCAATCAGAGAAAGGGGATGATTAGATAATTTGCTTCAGACACCTGTCACACCGAGGGTGTTTCCCCATAGCGACCCCTAGGGGACGCAGCATCTCTTTCATAGGCGGAGTTTGGGGGGGGGGGCACTTCCCCCCCAGACCAGAGCCAATTTAATGCCTGCCTTGTGCTTTGAATTTTTTTTTGTTATTACAGAATTCATATTTTCTCGTTTTATTTGTTTTATCTTATTAGTTCTGTGTATAGAATGAGTAAGATATTGCTAATTAATTTTTAATTACTGTATTAAATTTTTTATCACTGTAGCTTTATTACATTCTCCCGCGATTTGCGAATCTCAAAGTATCGCGGTACGTGAGTGGACGCTCTTCTCGTTCTGTTTTACGCGCTGAATAAACAAAATGGACATTCGTCGTTTTTTTAATAAATCCACTACTAAAAGTGTCAAATCTATTAGAAGAGAAGACAGTGGACATCTACGCATCTCGGAAAAAGAGGCGGCTTCTTCTGCATTAGGTAAGATATTGTAATGTCTGAAGTAGTTGTATGACAGGTCAAGGGAGGCTCTGTTTATGAACTTTAATCGGAACGAAGACACTGTAACAGAGCGCACACGTCTAACAGACTCGCTTTTTTTAGCCGCACTTCTGAACTTCCCGTGTTAACCCTATCACTGCCGATGCAAAACAAAACAGCAACTATAAAGAGTCTGTTCTATTCGCTATTCTTTGTATAAAGCAGGGGGGCGCGTTACCCTGGGGTACATGTTTTTTTTTGCCAGGGAGTAGGTTTTCTTGCACTGAACAAAAGCAGCAGATATGAAGTTCAGATAACCATCTCCTCATCCTTTGACGTGTACGATCACACCGGTGTTCATATGTGTCACGTGATCAACCACTAAATTCACACGTGTTTTCAAGCGATATCTGGCACTGATCCAAAGAAAAGACGCACTCAGAGCGTGTCATTTATCACAACAATTCAGTGTTTTCAACCACATAAGATTTCTTTTAGGTTTCAACAAGTTGGTGACTATTTTGAATTATCTATTATACAGCGCTTTTAGTGACTGCGGTATGTCAGGTGACAAGCATGATGCGTTGCCATGGAAACAATAAGGCGAAAGTTCCAAAACTGGGGGAGGGGGGCGCGCGAAATTTCCTAGGGGGGCGTGACAGAAAATAATTGAGAAGCACTGGTATAAAGTCATTGTTCATTGTAAATGTATTTTATATGTAGAATGAATGATATATAAATATGATATAAAAAAAATCTGAGCTCTTGGTCTGCTGGCCTGGTAGGTGCCCCCCCAAGCACAAAAGTGAAACTCCGCCTATGATCTCGTTCCCTATTCTCAGGGAACTATGGTTACAATAGTAACCTGAGACGTTTCTGATTGCATTAAAATGTTGATGTCTGCAGTCACTTACCATATATTTGTAGCTGAAGGGGAAGCACTTGACTCGATTACAGAAATTAAGAATTTCCTGCTTATCATAAAATGTATGTTTTGGGAAGGTTTGCAGCATCAGTATGGTATTTTGGAGGTGCAGAGTCAGTATCAGTGAAATTGGTTGCTGGGCAAGATGAAGAGGCTTTAGAGGCTGACAGAGCACTTGTTCAATAGGATATACACAAGAGCAGAATGCCAACATCCAAACATTTTTCATTTGTGATGGCATCCCAGCATATAACATGAAATCAAATCTATTTATTTAATAGAATTTCTGTCTGCAAAATATAAAGTATAGTCTATAATATATTAACCCGGGTTATAAGTCTAAAAACTTGATATAACTATAAACTTGTCTCTCAACTCTGATTGGTTGACTGGAATGTTGTTCCAGGATCAAAAAAGAAGTTGAACCAGGAACATGTTGTACTTGGTGAAATCACGTTCACCATCATGATCATGCTCACGTGACATTGTACATCAACAACATTGTAGTTCTAGATATGAGTAATTCGAGTTATGAGCTCCACCCTGGAACGGATTATGTTTGTATCTAGACTAGAGGTATTACTGTATATGTATAAGCATTCCCCCAGGTGGTCTCTGACCATTTGCTCTCCCTTTCCTGTGTTCTCCATTTCCAGTGTTCTCACAGAGACCTCTTTTGACCTTCACAAAAGAGGTCTCTGTGAACAATTTAGATCATGAAGCTTTTAAGAAACACAGCCCAGCATGTGCCTACCGTATTTATTCGAGTATAACGCGCAAAATTTTCTACCAAAAAATAAATCAAAGTTAGGGATGCGCGTTATGCACGAGGGCTGGGCTGGAGTTTAAGTAGCAATATATGCATAAAATAAAAGGCACACTCGTGAGTGCAATTCAGCAAATGTATTCAAACATAAACCGCGGCAACAACCGCAACATAGCCCAAAGCAATCGATTGCCGATTGCATGATACATTACATCCCGTAACACAGGCTGCAACCTCTCACTGTATGTGAGGGCGAAGAAAAAAAAAGTCCCCTTGCCGCTTCATTTCCTCACCCACACGTTACTGTCATGACAGACTGTCTGGTCCACGATGTATCCAAGGAATTGGGTAGGGCTGCGGTGAAACTCGCATTTTTCAAGCTTCAGGAAGAGATTTTGAGACACAAGGGTGGCTTGATGTATGAAGTGTTCGAGTCCGGTATGGTTGTCATAGATTGCTAGGGATACTTGGAGTCAAGGGGTCAGGCCAGCACGATAAACAGCAAGTAATGCCGGCTCACTCCAGCCGCTTGCGGCGGCGAGTGTGCGGAAGTGGATGTGAGGAAGGCTCGGGTGAGTTCGGGAAGCAGAGGCGGTGCCCGGGATGGGGGATCACCAGCCACTGCTTCAGCCTGACTGCTGGTCTGGTCTTCTGTCATGACAGACTGGAGGACACAGAGGTTAGTGCAGAAAACAGGTTTTATTGAAGTCAGGACGCGAAACAGTGAACTGGTGAACAGGTGAAAACACAGGGACTGGTGAGTGGCTTAACTGATCGGTGAACATGGTGAATAGTCTTGTGGAACCTTGGATGCATGGAATCGTGTAATCTCAGGAGCGTGGAGTAACTTGGCAGCTTGGAGAATAAGCAGAGTCACAAGGCAGTCGGTGTAGCATAATGCTAAGACCAGACAATGAGTGGGTGAGGGTGAGGGCTTGTGATATAGGGCTCCAGTGATGGGGAACAGGTGCGGGTGCTCAGTACTCAGGTGACTGGGAACGAATGGGCGGAGCGTGGGAGTCTGGTGCAGGGGGCGTGGCTGAGTCCGTGACAGTTACGGAGAAGACAGGCATTTTGTGTTTTTTGTGAAGACAGGCATCAGCAATAAAATGGACGGCACAGAAGACGCAGAAGAAAGCGAAGAAACCGGAGAAACAGATGTTCCTGCCAACTGGGACACTGATGAAAAATGAACTCCAGAAGAATGGGAGCAACTCTTTATTGTCTCTGATGAGGAATCTGACGTCGAAGGATTTTAAATAAATATTTTTACCGTAATTCTCTTTCGGTATTGTGTTCATTAGTTTATGTTGTCAATAAAAATATGTTATATAAGTTATATATGTTATATAAGTATATGTTATACAATAAATAAATGTTTTTTATCATGGCTGCAGTGGCACGTGTTCAACAACGTTTTTTGTCAATTACAATGCTTGGTGTGAAACAAAATTTTATACCGATTTTTAATCGAAAATTAGGAGTGCACGTTATACACGTGTGCGCGATATACTCTAATAAATACGGTAAGTATTTTTTTCTGTGTGCACTCAGAAAACTATATATTAGATGTTTAAACTTATATGGTTTTAAAACGCATGCAAGTTTTTATGATGAAGAATCATAGTTTCCCATAAGAAATAATAGAAAACAAATTACAGTTTTTACTAAACGAAAAAGTACAAAAAGTGATCAAAAGTAAAGAATACAAATCGAAAAAATAAAATAAAAACAATAATATAAAATAGAAAAGTAAAAAAATAAATACATAAGCTATGTTATCTTAATTTAGGTTGTAATGTTGTGATACGGAATCAAGTCTTCGTACCAACCCCCTCCCTTCCTCCCTCCTCTGCACCTGCCACTACTGCCTGTAAAAACTTATTAAAACCGCATTTGATTTGATATCACACGAATCCTTATACTGTGTTAATGTTCTATAATTGTGTGTGTGTGTCTGTACCAATAAAAAAACATATTTTTTTCCATTGTTACAGATCTGGAACGGATTAATTTTCTTGAATAGCAGGAACTAAGCATAACTGAACTTAGCTTTCGTTTTTTTTAAACTTGTCTATTTTATATTATTGTTTATATATTTTTTTTCGATTTGTATTCTTTACTTTTGATCACTTTTCGTACTTTTTCGTTTAGTAAAAACATCTCAGGTTACATACGTAACCCTAGTTCCCTTAGAGGGAACGAGACACTGCGTCGAACGCATATGGGAACGCCTTAGCGTGATTGTCTCTTGAAGCACAATTGAAACCAGGTGTGCGAGTGCACGTAGCCGAGGGTGACGTCATGAGCCAGGAGTATATCAGCACGCAGCTAACTAGAAGCCGCAGCTTGACTAGTGTCTGAAACAGCCGGCGTGCGATGGAGTTGAGACCACTAGACGCAGTGTCTCGTTCCCTCTAAGGGAACTAGGGTTACGTAAGTGACCTGAGACGTTCCCTGTCAAGGGAACTCAACACTACGTTGAACGAGAATACCCACGCCGCCTCAGAGAACGGAGTATGCCAAGCTAACGTAGCTCACTACGAAAGGGCTAGGGTTCCTATAGTGGGGTTAAGGTCTAATTGGTAGAACCTAATAAAAGTATGCGGTGAGGACCAGCCAGCCGCATCGCAAATATCTGCAAGGGGAGCCCCTGCGCAAAAAGCTTTAGAGGTAGCCATGCTCCGAGTAGAATGGGTGCGGACATGCAGTGGACACTGCTGACCCGCTGCATCATAGGCCAGTGAGATAGCCTCGACTATCCACCTGCTTAGAGTAGGTTTAGATGCTGGAGCTCCCTTAGGAGCCCCGAAGCATACAAAAAGTTGGTCCGACCTACGCCATGGGGCCGCTCTGCGGACGTAGGCGTCCAGTGCTCGCACTGGACATACCTTGTTTTTAGACTCCTGGTCACGATCGTCAAAGGGGGGAGGACATAAGGCCTGCAGTATAATGTGACGAGCGGGGCTCGACAGCACTTTAGGAACATACCCTGGTCTGGGAGAGAGAAAGGCTTTCGCCAGACCGGGGGCAAACTCCAAACAGGAGGGGGGCACTGACAGGGCCTGAAGGTCGCCAACCCTTTTGAAGGAGGAGATGGCTAGGAGGAACACGTTTTGAGAGTGAGGAATTTATCCGGGATCTTATGAAGCGGCACGAAGGGCTCCTGGGACAAAGCCTGGAGGAAGGTGGAACCCGAGAGCGTACTGCAGGCCTAAGCCTTAAAGTGACACGGAGGAAACAAACTACTAGGGGGTCCCGACCCAAAGGGGTACCACTTGGGGGTACGTGGTAAGCCACAATGGCAGCCACGTACACCTTAAGCGTGGAGGGGGACAGCCCGGCAACAAACTTCTCTTGTAGAAACTCCAGGACAATACCCACATGGCAGGTCACTGGGTCTAAATATTTGTCACTGCACCAGGAAGTGAAAATACACCACTTCCGAGCGTAGAGTTTCCTTGTGGACGGGGCTCTAGAGTGGAGAATGGTCTCAACGACCTCAGTCGAGAGACCTGAGTCTATGAGTCGGGCCCCCTCAGAAGCCAGACCCACAAATTCCACAGTTCCGGGTGAGGATGAAGGATCCTGCCCTGAGCCTGAGACAGAAGGTCCACTCTGATGGGAATCCTCCAAGGAGTGCTGTCTAGGAGGGACACTAAGTCTGAAAACCACACCCGGCCCGGCCACCGCGGGGCAACTAAGGTGAGACGGACCCTGTCCTGGCGAACTTTCTCTAGAACCCCTGGGAGCAGGGCTACAGGGGGAAAAGCGTACAGGGGTAGCCTCGGCCACTCCTGCTACATCGCATCCAGGAGGAAAAAGGGAGTACCACAGAGGGCAATGGGTCGCCTCGTGGGACGCAAAGAGGTCCACTTGAGCCTGACCGAATTTCTCCCAAATCTGCTCCACCAGATGTTCCCAGATGTTCTGGGATCCCTGAATATAAACTGCCCGAAGGGAGCAAAGTTTGTTCCGGGCCCAGAGGAGGATCCGCACAGTTAGCTTGCAAAGCTGGAGAGAGCGGAGACCCCCTTGGTGGTTTATATAGGACACCACTGCCATGTTGCCGGACTGGACTAATACGTGGTGACCCCAAAGGTCTGGGAGAAAGGCCTGAAGCGCCTTCCATACTGCCAGCATCTCTAGTGCATTTATGTGCAGGGAGAGGCAACCTTCGTTCCACAGACCTTGAGCTGAGCGGTCCCTCAAGCCCGCTCCCTAACCTGAGAGGGAGGCGTCTGTCGACAGCGTCACACGGTGACAGATTGGTCCTAGTACGGGTCCTTGGGCAAGAAACCAGGGTTTCTTCCACTGATTCAAGGCTCGCAGGCAGCGCCTTGAAACCTTGATCAGGCGGGAAGGAATTCCCCTCAGGGAAAACCCCCTGGTCTTGAGCCACCACTGCAGCCTCATGTGAAGCATGCCTAGCGGTATGACGCACGAGGCTGCTGCCATGAGGCCCAGAATTCTCTGGAAGTGTCTGACAGTGACCAGCTGGCCTAGTTTTATGTTGTTGACTGAAGATAGGATTGAAGTAATGCGCACGGGGGAAAGCCGTGCTGACATTGACACAGTCCCATACAACGCCTAAGAAAATAGTGCTCTGCATCGGCCAGAGCATACTCTTTTGAGCGTTCAGTCTCAGCCCGAGCTCCTTCATGCGTGCGAGAACAACATCTCGATGTTGTACCGCTAACTCTCGAGACTGGGCCAAAATGAGCTAGTCGTCGATGTAGTTTAGGATCCGGATCCCTCGGGACCGGAGCGGAACTAGAGCGGCATCCACGCACTTGGTGAAAATGCGAGGAGACAAAGCTAGGCCGAACGGAAGCACCTGGTATTGATAAGCCTTCCCCCCAAAGGCGAATCTGAGGAACTTCCGAT
Organism: Rhodeus uyekii; assembly: GCA_037043235.1. Lineage (NCBI taxonomy): Eukaryota > Metazoa > Chordata > Actinopteri > Cypriniformes > Acheilognathidae > Rhodeus > Rhodeus uyekii. The sequence continues at coordinate 47,835 of JAWRVZ010000764.1, forward strand.
GCTGAGGGAGGATGGAGACGTGGAAATACGCGTCCTTGAGATCTATCGTGACAAACCAGTTGTTGGGTCTGATTTGTGCCACAATCTGCTTCAGAGTTAGCATTCTGAATTTCAGCCGCCTGACTGACTGACTGACTGACTGACTGACTTGTTCAGTGCGCGGGGATCTAAATAGGGCGTAAGCCTCCATCCTTTTTGGGAACTATGAAGTACCGGCTGTAAAAGCACGATTCTCTGGCTGAGAGAGGTACATATTCTATGGCCTCTTTCCTCAGCAATGAGTCGACTTCTCGTTCCATGACCAGAGCCTGCTCGGGGTTCACCAGTGTTGGTAACACACCCGCGAAACCGGGAGGACGAACCCGGAACTGAATAGCGTATCCTTCTGATACGGTACGCAGGACCCACTGAGAGATACCTGGGAGGCGCTGCCACGCCACCAGGAAGTCTACTAGGGGTATCAGCCTCTCGAGACCGACCTCTGGACATATAGATTTTGCCACCCCGGTACCCTGGCCGAAACCAGAGAGCCGCCGGGGCGGATGCTCTAGGACCCAATTCGGAGGGGGCAACCTGCCCAGCGCGGCCCGTGAGGAGCGCGACTGGACGAGACTGCCCACGCTGAGCATGGCCTGGGTCCCTCGAGACCCCAGGCCATCCACCGTGCTTAGTATGCACTGGTCTACCGTCAGCTACAGCGGGACCAGACCCACAAGGACCGCGAGCCTGAGCAGCCTCCTCGAAGACTGCCAGGCGTGAGCGCAGAGTGCGCAGCGGCAGCTGCAGACACTCTGCACACTCAGAGCCCTCGAGCGCTGAGCGTGCATGATCTTCGCCCAAACAAAAGACACAGAGAGCGTGTGTGTCCTTACCGTGATGAAACGTGGGCAAGAGGTGACACAGTGCCTAAAAGTCTGTGAATCCGCCATCTCTTTAACAGGTAAGTGGAAAACAATCGACTTACAGCCAGCAGAGCAACTCAAACACACGTTAGCTTCGAGCGCTGTTGAAGACACTAAAGCTGCGGCTTCTAGTTAGCTGCGTGCTGATATACTCCTGGCTCATGACGTCACCCTCGGCTGTGTGCACTCACACACCTGGTTTCAATTGCGCTTCAAGAGACAATCACGCTAATGCGTTCCCATATGTGTTCGACACAGTGTTGAGTTCCCTTGACAGGGAACTGTAATTTTCTTGAATAGCAGGAACTAAGCATAACTGAACTTAGCTTTCGTTTTTTAAAAACTTATCTATTTTATATTATTGTTTAGATTTTTTTTCGATTTGTATTCTTTACTTTTGATCATTTTTCTTACCTTTTTTCGCCTGAATATCCATACTTTCACTTTCACTTGGCGCAGACCTTTTAACGAAATAACTATCGAGCAATCGACATCTGCTGCTTCTTTATCCACAACAACAGAAGCCTCTCCATCTCATCATTTATATGCGAACATAACTTCAATATAATAGTCACACCCTTGATAACATCTTTCTGCTTCAGGATGGTACATATTGTGAATGTACTGAGATCATCACGCGGGCACCGCGCTCATATTTATCCACAATTTCATGCTTCATTTCAATGGTCATCATGCGTTTCTTCTTCTCATTACCATCCTTACCACTCACTTTCTTATAACTCATCGCTATTATGAAGAATAATGCACAAAATAGAGAGAAAATCAGCTACTCGCGTACAGAAGTCAGCGAACACGTGAAGTGAAAGTGTGTCGGCATCAGCATCAGTACGCTTGCTCCTATCTAGAATATTTACCCGTAGAGGCAAAAATCTGCCAGAAGGCTTGCTCGTATCTTGGAATACTCGTATGTAGAGACGCTTGTATCACGAGGTATTACTGTACTTATACATACATATAAAGAATATACACAATCAAACACATATACATACACACACACACACTCAAAAAAAATCGTTGGTATAACTTAATTTTATTATGACACCTATTTCCACGCATTTGAATTGTGTTGTCTCAACTTAATTTTGGCAAATGGAACAGAAGAGCAAAATTTATGTTGAATCAATGAGACCAAATCATTTTGATTTGAATAACCTTTTGGAATTTACCTGTAAACTATTTGATCTTGTTGAGCCAATGAATTTGAAATATTTAATATGGACAACCAGACATTAAGTTGACTGAACAACTTTATTTACTTTAAACAGAGTCAAATAAGCAAGTCGTTGGTTTAATTTAATGCATTTGAACAGTGTTGTCTCAACTTAATTTAGGCAAATGGAACAGAAGAGCACAAAACACACACACAAAAGAAACAAACACATAATTCAAGAAAGACTGCCAATATTGACATTTCAATGTATTTGCAAGAAATGTTAATCACTGACATTGTCAAATCAATTTGAAATAAATAAATAAACACACTAATTTGTTTAACAATCCAGATACTGACAGCAGTAGTTTTAAAGTTCCCAGCACTTGAAGCATTTTTACAAAAATGTGTAAAACACTGAACAGGCTGCATCACAAAAATGGGCTACAGCTCCTTCTTGCATCAAGATTTAGTCTTTTGAGTCCAAAAACACACGGTTACTCACACACGGTTAGGACATGAACCTTTGGTGAAACTTTGTGTCCATCCATTCCTTAAAGATGAGAGAACCTCAGTCCCTTCAATCTCGATACCAATGTCCACAGGCTTGTCTCTTGGGTCGTATCCTTTGGGTCGAACAAAATAGATCACCATTACTATATGCTCCATGGCTTCTTTAGTATTCAACCAGTCACAATCCTGTGCAAAATAAATTAAATGTGTTTAATTTGTAAGACAAGTAATTTAAAAAAATGTCAGTAAACATATGAAATGTGTAATATAAACAAACAAAACAATGTAAACATGAAAGTGAAGGAGAGATAAGCAATTACTTACAATGTACTCCTTGAATAGCTGTACATGATCCTCAAAGTTCACACAATGTTTTGAGGATCATTCTCTTCGCATGTCTACACTGTTATTCTGTTAAAATGGCATAAAACATTGATTATTTGACCTTAACAAATCAATAACCAAGTATAAGGGTACATAAAATCTGTATGAAGTAATTGACTGACTGACCAACCTGTGAAATGGGTTGCATGATGTCTTTGTCTGAATACTGCTTAAGCTCAGCAAGAAACTCCAGTGGGACTGTTGAGCTGTTAAAAGGAAAAAAGGCAAACAAAAAACAAAATGAAATTGGGTTCTCAAATGTCCAGGTTTAACATAATATCAAGTAAATTAGGATGTCTATGTCTAAAACAAGGAAGGGAAAGCTCAAGCATGTTCAACCACTGAGGTTCATTCTCATGTTACGCAGTAGGATTGAACTACAAGGGCGAGTAATTCATGCAGTTTTGATGTTTGGGTGAACTATCCCTTTAAGAACATTACTTCTTTCAACTTACCACATGAAAACAACCTTAATGCCAAGCATGGGATGCCATTTACTAAGCTCTTGTAAAACCTGTAAAATAAAATAGATGCAAGGCATTCAAATGAACTGCATTATTAATTCCATGTAATGTTTAGTGTTGCTACCTAATCTGCATTTTCCTGTGAAACATTTGAAGCGTTCTCGTCTTCACCCGTACAGAGACACAGTGCAGCAACAGCTGCCCGAATGAGATGGCCAACTAATATCATCACTGAAACAATATCGCAAAATAAAGCTAACAAGAGTTAGATCCAAGCGACTACCACATTAATGTCAAATTACGCACATACATACAGGTATTTATATCAGTTTACCATGTTTCATCGAGTCTCAACATGTGACTTCAGATATTCTAATAATCGGTCAAATATCAACTTTATGTTGAATTCTGACCGATTTAAATACTTATACTGTCTATCCGCACAATACAGACAAAGACGATAAAAGATTCTTGCACTTATCAGTTTCAAATGTTGACTCCCGTGTTGTTTGACGAGGTCACGTGGGTTTCCTGTCATCTGAGCATGCGCAAAAGTACTAGTAGTAAACTCAAATAAGTTCCCTTTCGTTGTTTCGACAGAAAGGAATTGAGCTCCTTTAATTTCGTATGGATTTAGTTCAGACTGATTTAAAATAACTGTGTACTTCCTTAAAACTGATTAGTTTAATTTGTTTCAAAATATTCTATTTATTTTAATCAAACAACACCCCGATTTCATTTTTTGTTTGAGTGCACTATATATATATATATATATATATATATATAAACAAATAAACCTGATATATATGGGCAGATGACAAATAAGGGTGAAACAGCTTTTTTTTAAGTTCTAAACTGCTTGAGAACTGTATGCATTTGTAAAGTTCAAATACTGTTGTTTTTGAAAACGTTGGAGGTTAGCAGATTTTTTTCCTCATTATGTTATTTATTAAGCTTTTTTCACAGCACCAGGCAAATTATGTCCTGCGTGTGACATGAAATTACTATTTAAATATTATTCATTGCAAATACAAATCAGGTATGTTATAAGTTGAACAAGTATTCTTAAAAAATAATCATTAAAATTCTGCATATATTTTTTTTACACAGCTGTTTTTCGATTATATTCTTTGCTTGTGCTATCTTTTACCACTCACTCCAGTGGAAATATTGCGTAAAATGAGAAAACATATTTGAAAATGTTTATAATTTTTTTATATAGTTATATTATGCAATGTTTTTAAATGCATATAATTATTTAAGCTAGTTAACATAGTAAAAGTTGTTTAATTGTGTTTGAAGTGATGTCACACCACAGGACATTGCGTCACACCACAGGACGAAATGAGACACTGTATGAACATTTATGGTGAAATTGATTGAATACTTCTGTAACAAACAAATTAATTTGCATCTCTATTTGAACATTAATGAAAATGCAACATATCAGTACAATCTAATTGCTAACTTAGTGTATGAATTTGAACTAAAAACATAGTGAACCATACATACTGAATAATTAACATTTTGGAGGCGTCAAATCAGACCCATTCATAAATATTTTTAAATAACTATTTTTAAGTTAAAAGACTAAACAAATATCTTGTTTCTCATGAGAAAGTCATTACAATCATGCTGAAATAATTAAAAGCATGTTAGAATCATCAATTCAGCTCTTTGAACAAATATTCCAGTGAAGAGACATTTGACATTCTAACCCTAACCCTTCAAACTGTCAAAAATCACTTTAAAAACAATGATGAGTGACTGTTAACATACACATACAACAAACAAATGAAGACAGATATATATTTATGTTTAATACATGTATAATATGTATAATGAAAACCGATATATGTTTATGTTTAATATATGTGTAGTATAGGTATATTATATATAATATTGACAATATTTGTTTAATATATATATACAGTAATACCTTGGTTTAAGAGTTTAATTCGTTCCAAGAGCGAGCTCGTATCCCAAAATGCTCATACACCAAAACAATTTCCCCCATAAGAATGCATTAAAAATCAATTAATTCGTTCCACACGACCATAAAGGACCATTTTGAATATTTTGTTTTTGTTTTACCCTATTAATTAGTTAAAATTATAAACATTAAGATCTCATAAATACTAATTAGTAATTGACAATGAAACTAAAAATACTTGACAATTTACTGTAACTCACTTTGAGCAGTGTCTGCTGGCTTGAAGGAGATGAGAGACAGAGGAGGGAGGAGGAAAACACAAAACTTTGATTCAAGTGCAAATGAGTGAATTTATTATAATAGTGCAGAAAACAAACGAAGTGATAATCACAAGTGAAAGTCGTGGAACGGGAGACCACCGCGAGCTCCGGGAGACGCGTCCGCGACCGCCGCGAGCTCCGGAGTGGAGAGAAGTGAGGCAGATGATATGACAATCAGGTGTCGTGATCAGTGACCACGCCCCCACTCACACAGACAGGCAGAACTAGGAGACAATTGAATGAAATTCATGACAAATGAATTCATGAACCACATATATATTTCACTACGTGAACATTAGCGATCACAATTAAATGATGTTATCACTTCTAAAAGTATCACTGGGGTGAATGATGCAACCAAACAGAGGGAGGCTGAGAGAATGAATGATTTAAGGGGTGATAAAGGAGTTGGAACTGCGTGACTGTGTTCTGAGAGGCTGTCATTAGGATATTTCCAGTATAAATGCCCGCGACGATGCTGAGCGTTAGGAAAAAAATGGGAGTGGGTGAGAGAAAAATGTGCTCGTACACCGATTCGACCCTCCATGCTCGTACACCGATTTGCGCGTATACCAAGTCGCTCGTAAACCGAGGTACTACTGTATGTTTAATATTGCAAACATAACAGACGAGAATCTAGCTAGACATCTGACTTAATTATGTCACACTACAGGACAGGCTGTCACACCACAGGACTCCCATTTTGAGTCCTTGCTATACAAGACTGAGCTTGGACATTACAGTAACTGAATAAATTCATTGTTTTAAACCTGAATATGAATATTTAAAAATATATATTTTCTTTGTTGTTTTACAGTACAGTACATATACAGTATATATATATAGGCAGATGACGTGACATGTTTTTTCTGTAATTAAGTGTAAATGTTTACTGAACTGCATTTCTCAACTAAAACAACAAAGAAAAAAATATATTTTTAAATATTCAGGTTTAAAACAATGAATTTATTCAGTTACTGTAATGTCCAAGCTCAGTCTTGTCACACATACACACATATATATATATATATATATATATATATATATATGCAGGGTTGGGGAGTAACGAAATACATGTAACGACGTTACGTATTTAAAATACAAAATTTGAGTTACTGTATTTCGTTACAGTTACATTTTAAATTGATGGTAATCAAATTACAGTTACATTCAAAAAGTATTTTAGATTACCAAAGTGATTACTTTGAATTTTAATGTCATTTATTTATTAATATTAACGTAAGCTGTCGGATTATTCTCCGACTCTGTCTCTTAAAAAAAAAAAGCGTGCGCAGCCTGCTCAGTTAGAGTGTGTAGACCTGCAATCGCATAAAAAAATGGACGGGAAAACAGCGCGTAAATTTGTGGAAATTCAAAGACAATTTTACTTATAAAAAAGAAAAAGGACGTAACATCGCAGTGCAATGCAAGCTGTCTACCTGCAACAAAACTTATATGGGCTTTAACATCTAATCTGAAAAAGCATTTTGAGGTAAGTTGTTCTTGGTCTTTGAAAATTATTTTCTTTATTTATTCCTTATTTTCCCATTTAGTCATACGATGAGCTTTGTATGGCTATCATTAGCCTAGGTTTAATATTTATAAGAATTTGGTCTTATACAATATAGAATTGACATTGTCAGGTTTGGGGAAGGAGCGAGGACTCAAATGCAGAAGGACAGGGCTTTATTGAACCAAAACAAACTCAAACATAAACCTCCCCTAGTGGGGGGAAAACATGACTTGTCTGAACTTGAACAAGACTTGACTTGAAACCGGCAGAAACACATACCAAAATGACGACAACGACGCGACAAAGGACACCAGACATGTAGTGATGTTACGTCTGACACCCACACTCCGAAGCTTGCTTTAGACTTGGTCCTTGCAATGAACCACTACTTCGGAGCTTGAATCATTACGTCACTAGTCACGTGAAAATGACGTTTGAAGCAAACACACTGCTTCACTCCGGCAGTGACGGGTTTAAAACCTGGCGGCTGTATTTCTTATAAAAGTGAAACCAAACCGTGGGTTGTAGTAGACGGTGCGTTTACATTTGTGTTATTGTTGAGGATAGTGGATTGAGTTTATTTCAGTGTTGTACATTCAAAGCAATAAATCCTCATTTATATTAGCTTTCTAATCTGTTTTTGTGAACTCCTGCATCATCTGTTCCATGCGAGAGAATGTTCTCTAAAGCTGGCGAAATAGTAAAAAAAAAAAATTTTTCGCCTTTAACCAAAGACTGGAGAAATTAATTTTTCTGAATAAAAACCATACCATTTCATGAACACTGGGTGGGCAAAGTATTTATCTCGCGGGCCACATTGGTTTCATAAAATGTGTATTTGTATTATTAATTAAAGAACATATGAACATTGTTACATAAAAACATGCATCAAAGACAAAAACTTTAAAACCCGTAATAAAGGGGGCGTGAACATAAAACTACTTGCATTTTATGGTTGTCAGCTTTGCTGCATTACATTTACTTCACCAGACGAGAGAGAGCGCAGCTCGCACAAAGCTTGAAACCGCACCCACTCACATGACATAGAGCTCGCAAGAAAGAGTAATCACCTGTTCTCACACGCTCACGACAAGGACAAACACACGACTTATGAATGCCCGAATCCCGATCCAAAACTGAACCAGACCAAAGTATCAGACCGGACATCATAACTTGCACAAAAGCGTCACATAAACACGCGCACACGTGACTCGAACACTCAAAGTCGCGCGCACACACACACAACTAGAGACATAACGGTAGTGTCAGAGCTCTGCCACAAGACCAAGAAATGACTAGACTGAATGTGGCAGAACCCTGACAGACATCCAATTAATCATGCGTTAAATAATGTTTTATAAAGCCAATGGCTTTGTGTACTTAACAGACAAACTTTAAATCTTAATAATTGATTACAAATGTTCAGGTAAATGGCGCCTTTGAATTTAGTTCATTATCCGAATTGTGAACAAATAGTTTTTTTCATCTTTTAAAATGAATAATTTGTTTTGTTTGCAAAAATATTGTCAATGAATTATTCACGAATTTGGTAGATCTGGGGTGTGTTTCCTAAAAGCATCGCTAGATAACAATAGTCAAAAATTCCATTGAACTTCATTGCATCCATATTTGATTTGCGAAACGCATCCTGACTAAGTTTGACCCGCAAAGTAACCCGGTAACATTTGATTTGGCACACCATACTGTCTGAGGAGAGAGAGAGACACCTTCGACAGAGATTGTGATTTCTAATTTGACATAATTTTGTTTGTTTTATAGTTGAACTACAACAGAGTAAACTGAAAATTAAATGTAAATTAATTAAAACATTTATTGTAAATCCGCAATTGCAATTCAAGGCACAGCATATGTGCTTTGCGACACATGACGTCAATAAACATCAACTAATTAAACGCAATAATGGAGAAATCAAGTCAGTGGCACACAGACAAGAGTGCCACTTTTTCAAGTTGGAGAGTAAACATTTCAATGAATGTAATGCTTTATTTTCTTTGTAGTGTTTTTATGTCTACTACAAATTCAAGCTCCTGTTTACTGAAACTTGAAAAATGGTATGAAAGCACTGAGTATTTTCTTGTTGCATTAAAACACTAGTTGATTTTATTGCAGCTAATTAATATTTAATTAATTTTGATACTTTTAAGCAATATTTTTTTTTTTTTAAAGATTACCCTCATTTTTTCAGAAGTGCTGTGGAAAACTGATGTTAAAAATAAAATGTAGCAGAAAACCAAATCCTATGATGGGTAGAGTTCATTTTTATTTACAGGTTGTAAACTTAAAACAGGACATCAAGTTAATATGGTCTTTTGTGTTAAGAATTTAGATTACGTTACTAAACTTGAGTAATGTAACGAAATACGTTACAAATTACTTTTTAAAGCATGTATTTTGTAATCTGTAGTGAAATACATTTTAAAAGTAACCTACCCAACCCTGTATATATATGTGACCTTTGCTTTTCTCTGGCCCAAGTTGCCACACTCCTCGACAGGACACACACTCAGGATGTGGATGATTTAGTCATTTATTTGTCTGCACACAGAGCATTGAAAACAGTGAGGTGACAGACAGATGTAGCTCCAACCACAGCATTTCTCTCTAGCTCTGCTGCAGATTATTCAAACTCAATAAATATAACTCATTAATTAAACAATAGAATGCATTCTTAAACACAATTTAACAACAAACAAAAAAAGATTACCTGCACACAGAGCATTGAAAACAGTGAGGTGACCGACACAGATGTAGCTCCATCTATTAAAAATATAGTTCACTTAATTAGCACATGGAAAGATTTGGGAAGACACGAAATCAGAAATAAAAACCCAAAACACTCACAAATTTGAATAGAAAACACTCCCTAGAATGCAGTCAATACCTATAATAAACAATTATTTCCACATAACATCCAACACGTTTGACAAAATGTATATTTTATACTTTTACAGTGGAGCTAACATAATCACTCACCCACAGCATTTCTCTCTAGCTCTGTTGCAGATTACTTAAACTCGTTGGGGGAAACAGCGCCACCATTGTAACCAATGAACAGTGCTTAAACACATGTCAGCACATGTCACATGACCACCGCGAAATATCGTCTTCAAGGAGATTGTTTTTGGAATATAATATAACAATGCAGAGTGACGCCAATTGGGCTATGCATTTGAATGGAGAAATGAAAATCTGCCAGTCTCTACAAAGGGAGATTACAGACGGCGAAACACACTAGGACTGCGAGTACAAGACTCTTGCTTTACTGTCACTTGTAGGCAGACATTTTTAATTTGTCAACTCTAAACCAACATGGAGGTAAGGCCTGTATTTATTTTTTTATTCTCGCGCCGCGTGACGTAGTTTCCGACGAGTATCCGTTTCCATGGCGACTCTCTGTGAGTCAACCTGGTTCTGTAGAACCTCCTCTCAAAACAAGCAGACCTCGAGTACGCAATGTTTGGGCTACTTAACCAACAGTTCAGTGCATGTGTTACGGTAAGATAATCGTTATTTCTGCAATACTGCCCCGCTGTAACAAGGAAGGTGTCATAAGTATTCCGCATCATATTGCCCTTGAACTGTCAATACACGCGAGGTTAAACCACACAAAGTTCACAACTGTAAAGAAATGTATTAGATCTGTGTATCGAAGCGACAATGGCTAAATGTAAAGTAGTTGGTATTGCCTGAATAAGGTCAGTAGCTTTAAAAATAACCAATTTCATACCCTAATATGTTGTAACTGATGATTTCCGGCGCTCATTTTGGGCGGGGCCTTTTCCGATGTGACGTCACTGTGCAAAGGCAACACGAAAGCGCTTTAGAATGTCTCGCTGTTCACTTTCGAGATGGTTTCTCGACATTAAGTATGTATGTGATTCACATTCACAAGTGCTGAAAACTTGTGCTTTACCGTTTCTTTACCGTTTTCTTGGCCACACAGATGTGCACAACGAGGAAAGCAGGCAAGAGGAAAGTGAGAAATAATATCTGAACAAAAACAAGACAAGCAGGCATGAGACTACAGCAGATGCAAGAGTCAGCAACCAGTAAGATTGTTTACAAATATCTAGTTGTCAACTAAGTTAAAGGTACACTATGTAACACTTGTACTAACAATCAGTAAACCATGAATCCATCTTGTTCAAGTGAAGAAAAAAGCCAATCCTCTCATAATTGCATATGAATCTCATAATTTGTAAAAAGATTCTACATAAAGTAGTAGTTACATACTGTAACTATTTAAGTAAACATGTGCATTGTTGGCATTTTGCTGGAATTGGTAAATGTGAATAATCAATGTTGTGTATTACTGAACTTTATCCTCTAGTTATTTCTATTATTATACAATTATTATTTAGATCCAATTACACTGCAATTACAGTGACAGTAGAAGTAATGTTATGAAATTAGTGTTTTAAATGTAAATTTTTAAATATAGAAATATGAAATCATAGTTTTCTATACATCATAGGGTACAACGAGGCTAAAGACTGATAAAAAAAACTGATGGGGCTACAGATTTCTTGTGGAAATAAATGAAAAAAGTTTGTTTTATTAAAAGTATTATACTTATAAATGTATGAGGTTGCAAGTGCTGGCGTAAGTGCTTTTGCTCTATGATGGTGAGTCTTTTACCATGTGTGCATTCCAGAAAGAAAGAACAAAATATGCATGTTTCTTATTTTATATATATCAGTGTGGAAGACAACTGACTAAACATAAAAATAAACAGCCATGTTTAGCACAAACTGTTAATTAGTTTAATACGTCTTTCTCTTTATTATATAATTAGCATAAAAAAACAATATACAGTAATACCTTGAGATACGAGCATAATCCGTTCCTGGAACTGAGCTCGTAACTCGAGTTACTCGTATCTCAAATAATTTTTTTCCCATAAGAAATAACAAAAAACGAATTAATCCGTTCCAAACCTCTAAAAAAATAACTTATTAGTCCTAATAACAATGGAAAAAAACATGTTTTTAATTGCTATAGAGATATACACACAAGTCAAGTCAAGTCACCTTTATTTATATAGCGCTTTTTACAATGTAGATTGTTTCAAAGCAGCTTTACAGGAAAAACAATATAAACAAAGTTTGTTTGGCTGAACAGAAGCCCCAAAAGAGCAGGCGAATCAATACAATTGATGAATTTTAAGTGTTAAGTTTCCCCAACTGAGCAAGCCATAGGCGACAGCGGCAAGGAACCAAAACTCCGGCAGGTGACGTAACGAATGAAGAATAGAATGGAGAAAAAAACCTTGGGAGAAACCAGGCTCAGTTGGGGGACCAGTTCTCCTCTGGCCAACAGCCAAACCGTGCATGATTATTATACAACAATTCAAGTCCAATATGAAGTCCAATTTGGTCCGGTTAGAGATGGGTTCATGATCGTCACAGGGGAGGGTCCAGTAGAGTCACGGTCTCCGCAGACACCCCAGGGCAGTGCTGTGCTCGTGTCCAGGTCCTTCATCTGATCTGGATACGGCCCGGATCCAGCTGACCACGGTAACCTCGGAATAAACAGAGACCAATATCAGCGTAGATGCCATTCTTCTTCTGATGTATCGAGTACATCAGGTGTTATGGGAATGTTCCCGGTTCCGGCTTATCTAAATTATGCAGCCTAACAATCATTTTACATGATTTGGATTAAAAATGTATGTATAATGTGTTATGTGTATGCCAGGTTGAAAAGATGTGTTTTTAGTCTACATTTAAACTGACAGAGTGTGTCTGCTTCCCGAACTGTAATAGGAAGACTGTTCCAGAGTTTAGGAGCTAAATAGGAAAAGGATCGCCCGCCAGCAGTTGACTTTGATATTCTAGGTATTATAAGCTGGTCAGTATTTTGGGATCGCAATAGACGTGAAGGACTATAATGTGTTAAGAGATCGCTCAAGTACTGTGGAGCTAAACCATTTAATGCTTTGTAAGTAATTAGCAAGATTTTAAAATGTATTCGGTGTTTAATAGGAAGCCAGTGCAGGTTTGACAGAACTGGGCTAATATGCTCATACTTCCTGGTTCTAGTAAGAACTCGAGCTGCTGCATTTTGGACCAGTTGGAATTTGTTTATTAAGCGTGCAGAGCAACCACCTAGTAAAGCATTACAATAATCTAGCCTTGAACTCATGAACGCATGAACTAACTTTTCCGCATTTGTCTTAGATAGCATATGTCGCAATTTAGATATATTTTTAAGATGGAAGAACGCCGTTTTACAGATGCTAGAAACATGGCTTTCAAATGAAAGATTGGTATCAAAGAGCACACCCAGGTTTCTAACTGACGACGAAGACTTGACAGAGCAGCCATCGAGTGTTAGGCAGTAGTCTAGATTATTATGTGCCGAACTTTTCGGTCTGATAATTAGAATCTCTGTTTTTTCAGAATTTAGCAGTAGAAAGTTATTAGTCATCCAATTTTTTATATCGGTTATGCATTCTGTTAATTCAGTGAATTTGTTCGTTTCATCAGGATGAGAAGAAATATAGAGCTGAGTATCATCAGCGTAACAATGAAAGCTAATGCCATGCTTCCTAATAACTGCACCCAAAGGAAGCATGTACAGGGTGAAAAGCAATGGTCCTAGTACTGAACCTTGAGGAACTCCATATTGAACCCGTGACCGATATGACATCTCCTCATTTAATGCTACAAACTGATAACGCTCAGATAAGTATGACTTGAACCAGGCTAATGCAACTCCACTAATGCCAACATAATTTTCAAGTCTATTCAGAAGGATTTTGTGGTCAATAGTATCAAATGCAGCACTAAGGTCCAGTAACACTAACAGAGAGATACAACCACGATCGGATGATAATAGCAAATCATTTGTAACTCTAATTAGAGCAGTCTCAGTACTATGATATGGTCTAAATCCTGACTGGAAATCCTCGTAGATGCTGTTTCTTTCTAGAAAGGAACATAGTTGTAAAGATATTGCCTTTTCTAGAATCTTTGACAAGAAAGGTAGATTCGATATCGGCCTGTAATTAACTAATTCTGTAATATTATTAATTTTGCAAGTAAAGAAGTCCATGAAGTCATTAGTGCTGTGCTGATTTAAAGCATCTGGGGTTGAGGCTTTATTTCTTGTTAATTTAGTCACTGTATCAAATAAATACCTAGGGTTGTATTTGTTTTCTTCTAAGAGGGTAGAAAAGTAAGTAGATCTAGCTGATCTTAAGGCCTTTCTGAATGCAATAGAGCTGTCTTTCCATGAAAGGCGAAAAACCTCTAGCTTAGTTTTTTTCCAGCTCCGCTCCATTTTTCTGGCTGCTCTCTTGAGGGCCCGGGTGTGCTCGTTGTACCACGGTGTTGGACTATTTTCTTTAATCTTCTTTAAGCATAACGGAGCAACAGTGTCTAAAGTGCTGGAAAAGAGAGAGTTTATAGTTTCTGTTGCAACATCAAGTTCTTCTAGGCTATCTGGGATGTTAAGGAGATGAAACTGATCGGGAAGATTATTTATAAAGCTATCTTTTGTGTTAGGAGTGATAGTTCTACTATATTTATAACAGGGAGTTAGTTTTTCGACTTTGGCTAAAGGTAATCTACACGCAACTAAGTAATGATCTGAGATGTCATCGCTCTGCTGCAGAATTTGAACAGTATCAACATTGATCCCATATGACAATATTAGATCTAAAGTATGATTACGAGAATGAGTGGGTCCTGATACATGTTGTGTAACTCCAATAGAGTTTAAAATGTCTCTAAATGCCAATCCCAATGCGTCTTTTTCATTATCTACATGGATGTTAAAATCACCGACGATTATGACTTTATCTGCAGACATTACTAATCCTGAGAGAAAATCAGCAAATTCTTTGATAAAGTCTGTATGGTGCCCTGGTGGCCTGTATAGAATAGCCAGCACAAAAGTTAAACAGGAATTATTACTTGCACTAGATAATTTTACATTGAGGACCATCACTTCAAAAGAATTATATTTCAAATTAGACCTTTGAGCAGTACTGATCGTGTTACTATAAATTACAGCAACACCTCCTCCTTTACCTTTCAGACGAGGCTCATGTTTATAACAGTAATTTTGAGGGGTGGACTCATTTAAAGTAATATAATCGTCTGGTTTTAGCCAAGTTTCTGTCAAACACAGCACATCTAGTTTATGATCTGTAATCATATCATTTACAATAAGTGCTTTTGAGGAAAGGGATCGTATATTCAGTAACCCAAGCTTTATCATTTGTTCATTTGTGTTATATCCGTTCTTAGCTGTTTGTAAATCAATTAAATTTTTACTCTTAAACGATTTTGAGAGATTTTTGTATTTGCTAATTCGGGGAACAGACACAATCTCTATAGCAGAGGTTTTCAAAGTCTGTGACAGTGGGCCTCCCTTTTGACACAACCCACCCAACGCCGCCCCCCCACCCCTGTATCTGTACTCGGGCTGGGCGGGGCATAACCCGGAAGTGGGTGGATTTTAACTCGGAAGTGGGCGGGGCTTTCTCCAGTATGTTATTTTTAACCATGCAATTGATACAGGTTGATCAGAAATTGTTATATTTATTGCTGATTAGAAAACTATTTACATGACAACATCAGCATTGAGCTTCAGATCAATGGTTTTGATCACAAACTAACTATATAGAGAACAAGTTTTGCAACAATTAATCCAACTCATGCGGTTGCAATTATGAAGAAAACTGTAATGAACAAGAGTTTTCATTTAAACGTAACTCTCTTTTTTAACTTTTAATTTTTTTATGATCAGTGTAATTTTTATTTATTTATTTCCACACCAGGTATGCGTGTGTGTGAGTGAGTGAGAGAGAGAGAGACAGAGAGAGAGAGAGAGAGGGGGGGGGGGGGGACTGTGTGTTCAACGGATCAAATAGTCTGACGCTGTTTTTAAGATCTGCATTCCTTTATTTTGTATGAAAAACAGCAAGAAAGCGTCAGACACTCAGTGCGCGAAGTTAAACAACTGAACAGAGCAGCAAACGGTTAAATAAACATCTCCGACAGGCAGAGACGCAACGCTAGTCGCATTCTATCAAGAACCACGTCTGAACAAAAACCCCACGTTTACCAGAACTATACTGGTTAATAAGTACTACAAACAAACCGAAAAAAAAACTAACCTGAAGCTGAAGGAACCCTAAACGTTAACGGAAGACGCGCAAAACTGAGTGATGAGAGAGAAAGACACCGTCTCAGTGTTCTGCACGTGAATGATCTGGGCGGAGCCGCGCGAGACGAATTAAATCTGCATGTGTAGGGGAGGCGCGCTGTGACTAGCCTATCACAGACACAGTCAGCTACCCAATGAGGATTTTATTCAATCCGAGCACAGATAATGACTCTTATTACTCGTATGATACTCGTACTCGGCAAAAGTGCTTTATCCGCTTTATATCGTTTCAGCCGAGTATCCGGCTCAACTCTAGTAAGTAGACTATCATTTTTTACAACTCTCCGCGCCTCCCCTGGCATGCTCTGGCGCCCCCCAGGGGAGGCGCGCCCCACACTTTGAAAACCCCTGCTCTATAGGATGATATCTAGGTGAAAGAGTCTCTATGTGTTGGAATTTATCTGACCTCTGTGACGTGAGACAGCTAGCAGACGGTCGGTTTAGCCAGTTTGTCTGCTTCCTGACCTGGACCCCAGTTAGTCAAGGTTTAGCTCTAAGACTATATGCCAAATTATTAGAGAGAAGAGCGGCACCATCCCAGGTGGGATGAATACCATCTCTTTTCAACAGGTCAGGTCTGCCCCAAAAACTTTTCCAATTGTCTATAAACCCTATGTTATTCCGCGGGCACCACTTAGACATCCAGCCATTGAGTGAGGATAATCTGCTAAGAATCTCATCACTCCTGCGCATAGGAAGAGGGCCAGAGCAAATTACGGTGCCTGACATCGTACTTGCGAGTTCACACACCTCTTTAATATTACTTTTAGTGATCTCCGACTGACGAAGTCGGACATCATTAGCGCCGACGTGAATAACAATCTTAGAATATTTACGATTAGCCTTAGCCAGCACTTTTAAATTTGCTTTGACGTCAGGCGCTCTGGCTCCCGGCAAACATGTGACTATGGTGGCTGGAGTCTCTATTTTCACATTCCGAGTAATAGAATCGCCAATCACTAGGGCACTTTCAACAGGTTTCTCAGTGGGTGCGTCACTGAGTGGGGAGAACCTGTTTGATGTTCTGATCGGAATGGAACAGTGGTTTTTTGACCCGCGATTATGCCGTCTCACAGTCACCCAGTTGCCCTGCTGCACGGGCTCTACAGCCGGAACCGAACAATGTACAGGGTTTGCTAAGCTAGTCGCATCCAAAGTAGTATCTAAAGCCCTTACATTCTTACTATCCTCGATTAAAGTTTGGATGCGTGTCTCTAATTCTGAAACCTTCTCTGTCAGCCTAATTATGTCCCTACATTTATGACATGTGAAGCCTTCACAGCTGACAGAGACAGAAAGACTATGCATGAAGCAGGCAGTGCAAGTGACAATTTTGAGAGAAGATGACATGACTCACCGCGTGTGTTGATCCAACTTGTTGACCAGTTGTTTGATGAAGTCGGGAAAAAAGGCGCGAGCGAGAAAAACGCTGTGTGCACGGACAGTAAGATAGCACAATGCTAACGCGTTTAGCGACTTAGATTAAAGCTAACGATTACAATATATTAAATAATCTAATATTGTATTTAGCAATACAAACGAACGTTGAGTTTAAGATCTAAAACAAAAATCAAGTTTATATGTCAGTACAAACGCAATCCACTGCAAACAGGAAACAGGAAACAGCAGCAGTGCAGCAGTCAAAACGGTCCGTCTGAAACAATCAGCCGCCAACAATACACACACACTAAATTATAGTATATAAGGATTCCTGTGTAAATAAAATGTGGTTTTAATTATGAGTTCTTAGCTTTGAGACAGACAATCAGGCATGTGTGCGACAGGTGCTGCTTTTTTAATTTGTGCAGAAGTTCAGAGTATCTAATCTGTTTGATTTACAACATGTAAATTCAGTCACTTCTCCCGAAAGACATGACAGTAAGTGGCCGGTGAGTAGAAGAATAGAATGAACTTTATAGCTACCTATGCGATGTGTAACAACTTGTCAATTTAGAATTTATAATTGAACGGATTGATATTTCAGCTTTTATACACATTATTGTGTATTTTTCAAGCTATATGTATTTTTCTGTGAGTAATTATGAGTATTTAACCATCTGAAACCTACAATAAAGGTAAGTGGTTGAAAACACTGAATAGTTGATATATGACCAGCTCTGACCATCTCAGGATCAGCGCCAGCCAATGCGCATATGTGGTTACGCACGTGCACAAACTCCCCACGCATGCGCATTCGACCTTCTCTCGACTGCTGTTTTAGGAAAATCTTCCATCTCAAGTCAGTAAAGCAGGTAAGTTTTGTCGCTGAACTATGTGTGAAGCGGGCAGTTGGAGATTGGAGTTAGGAAGATAATTTGTCCTGTAAGGTGGTTGGGTGGGACACCTGTTGTATTCCGCATCCATGAACCCCGAATCAATCTGGAGATTTAGGAAAATCTATCATCTCCAGTCAGAAAAACTCGGAAGATGTGGTGCTGAACTATGTGTGGGACAATTTGCAATGGACCAAGTTGCACACCTTGGCAAGTTGGATGTATAGGCGAAGTGGGAGGTTCACCCTGAGGAAAAATTTGGAGTTAGGACTATGGAGTGTCCTGTAAGGTGGTGGGTGGGACATAGGGCACACCTAGGTTGCCAAAAATATGACAAACAATTAGTTGTTTTTTATAAAGATGAATGAAATCCGAAATATTTACAGTTAATCACATTTTCTTAAGATAAAGTAATACTATTTCCCAGGAAACATTCAAAAAAAATGCAAACTCTGTTTTGGAATTGGCCTTTTTGTCGTATTGGTTCCTAACTCTGAAGCAACACTCAGGGTGCGACTGGCCCGCTATGTGTGCATGTCACCTGTTGTATTCTGCGTCCAGGAACCCGTATCCATCTGTAGATTAGGAAAATCTATTATCTCCATTCAGAAAAGCAGGGACGATGTGGTGCTGAACTACGTGTGGGACATTTTGCAATGGTCCAAGAGCGAACTCTGCTCGTTGCACACCGTGGCTAGTTGGAAGTATAGGCGAAGCGGGCTGTTCTCCTAGAGGAAACATTTGGAGTTAGGACTAGAGTGTGTCCTGTAAGGTGGTGGGTGGGACACAGGGCACACCCTAGGTTGCCAAAAATACGACAACCAATTAGGTCTTTTTTAAAGATGAATGAAATCCGAAATGTTTACAGTTAAACATTTTCTAATGGCAAAGTAATGCTATTGCCCAGGAAAAATGAAAAAAAAAGGCAAAATCTGTTTTGAATTGGCCTTTTTGTTGTATTGGTTCCTTACTCTGGTGTAACACTCTGGGTGGACCGGCCCGCTATGTTTCCATATCACCTTCTGAGGTATTCAGCATCCAGGAACCTCACAACCATCTGTAGATTTAGGAAAATCTACCATCTCAAAGTAAGTGTTGTCACTGAACTTTGTATGGGACAATTTGCAATGAATCAAGAGCGAACTCTGCTCGTTCCGCACCTTGGCAAGTTGGATGTATAGGCGAAGCAGGCGGTTCACCCTGAGGAAAAATTTGGAGTTAGGACTAGGGAGTGTCCTGTAAGGTGGTGGGTGGGACACAGGCCACACCCTAGGTTGCCAAAAATACGACAAACAATTTGTTGTTTTTTTAAAGATGATTGAAATCCAAAATATTTACAGTTAATCACATTTTCTTAAGACAAAGTAATACTCTTTCCCAGGAAACATTCTAAAAAAATGCAAACTCTGTTTTGGACTTGGCCTTTTTGTCGTATTGGTTCCTAACTCTGGAGCAACACTCAGGGTGCGACTGGCCCGCTATGTGTGCATGTCACCTGTTGTATTCTGCGTCCAGGAACCCGTATCCATCTGTAGATTAGGAAAATCTATTATCTCCAGTCAGAAAAGCAGGGACGATGTGGTGCTGAACTACGTGTGGGACATTTTGCAATGGTCCAAGAGCGAACTCTGCTCGTTGCACACCGTGGCTAGTTGGATGTATAGGCGAAGCGGGCAGTTCTCCTAGAGGAAACATTTGGCGTTAGGACTAGAGTGTGTCCTGTAAGGTGGTGGGTGGGACACAGGGCACACTCTAGGTTGCCAAAAATACGACAACCAATTAGGTCTTTTTTAAAGATGAATGAAATCCGAATTGTTTACAGTTAAACATTTTCTAATGGCAAAGTAATGCTATTGCCCAGGAAAAATGATTAAAAAAAAGGCAAAATCTGTTTTGAATTGGCCTTTTTGTTGTATTGGTTCCTTACTCTGGTGTAACACTCTGGGTGGGACTGGCCCGCTATGTTTCCATATCACCTTCTGAGGTATTCAGCATCCAGTTACCTCACAACCATCTGTAGATTTAGGAAAATCTACCATCTCAAAGTAAGTGTTGTCACTGAACTTTGTATGGGACAATTTGCAATGAATCAAGAGCGAACTCTGCTCGTTCCGCACCTTGGCAAGTTGGATGTATAGGCAAAGCGGGCGGTTCACCCTGAGGAAAAATTTGGAGTTAGAACTAGGGAGTGTCCTGTAAGGTGGTGGGTGGGACACAGGCCACACCCTAGGTTGCCAAAAATACGACAAACAATTAGTTGTTTTTTTTAAAGATGATTGAAATCCAAAATATTTACAGTTAATCACATTTTCTTAAGACAAAGTAATACTATTTCCCAGGAAACATTCTAAAAAAATGCAAACTCTGTTTTGGAATTGGCCTTTTTGTCGTATTGGTTCCTAACTCTGGAGCAACACTCAGGGTGCGACTGGCCCGCTATGTGTGCATGTCACCTGTTGTATTCTGCGTCCAGGAACCCGTATCCATCTGTAGATTAGGAAAATCTATTATCTCCAGTCAGAAATGCAGGGACGATGTGGTGCTGAACTACGTGTGGGACATTTTGCAATGGTCCAAGAGCGAACTCTGCTCGTTGCACACCGTGGCTAGTTGGATGTATAGGCGAAGCGGGCTGTTCTCCTAGAGGAAACATTTGGAGTTAGGACTAGAGTGTGTCCTGTAAGGTGGTGGGTGGGACACAGGGCACACCCTAGGTTGCCAAAAATACAACAACCAATTAGGTCTTTTTTAAAGATGAATGAAATCCGAAATGTTTACAGTTAAACATTTTCTAATGGCAAAGTAAAACTATTGCCCAGGAAAAATTATTTAAAAAAAAGGCAAAATCTGTTTTGAATTGGCCTTTTTGTCGTATTGGTTCCTAACTCTGGAGCAACACTCAGGGTGCGACTGGCCCGCTATGTGTGCATGTCACCTGTTGTATTCTGCGTCCAGGAACCCGTATCCATCTGTAGATTAGGAAAATCTATTATCTCCAGTCAGAAATGCAGGGACGATGTGGTGCTGAACTACGTGTGGGACATTTTGCAATGGTCCAAGAGCGAACTCTGCTCGTTGCACACCGTGGCTAGTTGGATGTATAGGCGAAGCGGGCAGTTATCCTAGAGGAAACATTTGGAGTTAGGACTAGAGCAGGGGTGGGCAAACTACGGCCCGCGGGCCATATCCGGCCCGTTGGGCTTTTTAATCCGGCCCGCCGAACTTGCCGAACCTTTATTAAACCTCCTTCATTTTACATTTCCCTGTAATGTCAATCTGTCGCGGCTGCAAGCGGCAGTGGGGCTGAAAGTGTGGTGGAGAGTATGCGTGTGTCGCAAACCCCTCTAGACCCCCACCCCCTTCCGCGAGTAGAAAACAGAGCTACAGAGTAAATACGGGTACCCGCAAGATCATTTTAATCACTCGCGCGCGCTTGACATCTAATCTGCGCGCGCGCGAACATTCGCCCGCTCTCAACTGCTGTTTTTGCTCGCGCGAGCATTTTTATTTTTGTCAGTCGTGGAGCGGGGCTTGCTCTTGTAATAGTAACATCAAACGTCATTGGTTAGTTCCCTTTTTTCCAGAGGTCAGTTGTGATTGGAATCCTGTGATTGTCAATCTAGAGCTGAGGCAAATATACGATTCAGTCACATTGCATATTATGGTTTTTTTTGTCGATTAAATTGTATTAATATTGTTTTGTTGTAATTTCACGTGTCGCAGTCGAGTGATTTAAGACCAAACTATACTTTATACAGGTTTTCTAGGATTTATTATAAGTAAATGCAGAGGTGCGACCTTCTCAAAAGAAGTTGTATGCTGTCAACGTTATGTTGTTATTTGCTGCATTCAAGAACATGACCTGCAAATACAAGAGGAAAAATAGGGAAATATAGGTAGAGGAAATATAATGTACATTAGAATAAAATGTACATGACACTTAGAGCTCATACACCAGTTTTGAAGTCATTACATATTTTAAATTGAGGAAAATATATACTGCCTTTGCTCTGGTCATGTTCCTATAAATATTTCCCTCAGTTATTTTCATGCTTCTGTTGTCATATTTTATCTTTCATTCAATAAAACAGTATGTATTTAGTGTTCCTTCATCAGGGCTCAGAAGAACAAAACACAGTAGTGTTTTTTCAGGTAGAACCAGCACTTGCTCTCAGCTAATTTGATTACGATAATCAAATGTAAAATAGCATTGAATCATATTCACTATATATAAAAAATATCTGAATTTATTAAAGTTACAAAAGTCAAGAGCAGTGAGTTATTTTTATTGTTTTTTTTTATTTTTGAGCTTGCGTACCCGTGTAGCTCTGTTTTCCACTTGCGGATGTAATTTATGCGCACACAAACATCAGTTTTGCGCTCGTATATTAAAGTCATGGATTTGCCCCCCCCCCCCCCCCTGTCAACAATCCCGGCCCCTCTGTCAATTTTAAGAAACCAATGTGGCCCGCGAGACAAATAGTTTGCCCACCCCTGGACTAGAGTGTGTCCTGTAAGGTGGTGGGTGGGACACAGGGCACACCCTAGGTTGCCAAAAATACGACAACCAATTAGGTCTTTTTTAAAGATGAATGAAATCCGAAATGTTTACAGTTAAACATTTTCTAATGGCATAGTAATACTATTGCCCAGGAAAAATTATTAAAAAAAAGGCAAAATCTGTTTTGAAATGGCCTTTTTGTTGTATTGGTTCCTTACTCTGGTGTAACACTCTGGGTGGGACTGGCCCGCTATGTGTCCATATCACCTTCTGAGGTATTCAGCATCCAGGAACCTCACAACCATCTGTAGATTTAGGAAAATGTACCATCTCAAAGTAAGTGTTGTCACTGAACTTTGTATGGGACAATTTGCAATGAATCAAGAGCGAACTCTGCTCGTTCCGCACCTTGGCAAGTTGGATGTATAGGCGAAGCAGGCGGTTCACCCTGAGGAAAAATTTGGAGTTAGGACTAGGGAGTGTCCTGTAAGGTGGTGGGTGGGACACAGGCCACACCCTAGGTTGCCAAAAATTCGACAAACAATTTGTTGTTGTTTTTTTAAAGATGATTGAAATCCAAAATATTTACAGTTAATCGCATTTTCTTAAGACAAAGTAATATTATTTCCCAGGAAACATTCTAAAAAAATGCAAACTCTGTTTTGGAATTGGCCTTTTTGTCGTATTGGTTCCTAACTCTGGAGCAACACTCAGGGTGCGACTGGCCCGCTATGTGTGCATGTCACCTGTTGTATTCTGCGTCCAGGAACCCGTATCCATCTGTAGATTAGGAAAATCTATTATCTCCAGTCAGAAATGCAGGGACGATGTGGTGCTGAACTACGTGTGGGACATTTTGCAATGGTCCAAGAGCGAACTCTGCTCGTTGCACACCGTGGCTAGTTGGATGTATAGGCGAAGCGGGCTGTTCTCCTAGAGGAAACATTTGGAGTTAGGACTAGAGTGTGTCCTGTAAGGTGGTGGGTGGGACACAGGGCACACCCTAGGTTGCCAAAAATACGACAACCAATTAGGTCTTTTTTAAAGATGAATGAAATCCGAAATGTTTACAGTTAAACATTTTCTAATGGCAAAGTAAAACTATTGCCCAGGAAAAATTATTTAAAAAAAAGGCAAAATCTGTTTTGAATTGGCCTTTTTGTTGTATTGGTTCCTTACTCTGGTGTAACACTCTGGGTGGAACTGGCCCGCTATGCGTCCATATCACCTTCTGAGGTTTTCAGCATCCAGGAACCTCACAACCATCTGTAGATTTAGGAAAATCTACCATCTCAAAGTAAGTGTTGTCACTGAACTTTGTATGGGACAATTTGCAATGAATCAAGAGCGAACTCTGCTCGTTCCGCACCTTGGCAAGTTGGATGTATAGGCGAAGCAGGCGGTTCACCCTGAGGAAAAATTTGGAGTTAGGACTAGGGAGTGTCCTGTAAGGTGGTGGGTGGGACACAGGCCACACCCTAGGTTGCCAAAAATTCGACAAACAATTTGTTGTTGTTTTTTTAAAGATGATTGAAATCCAAAATATTTACAGTTAATCGCATTTTCTTAAGACAAAGTAATATTATTTCCCAGGAAACATTCTAAAAAAATGCAAACTCTGTTTTGGAATTGGCCTTTTTGTCGTATTGGTTCCTAACTCTGGAGCAACACTCAGGGTGCGACTGGCCCGCTATGTGTGCATGTCACCTGTTGTATTCTGCGTCCAGGAACCTGTATCCATCTGTAGATTAGAAAAATCTATTATCTCCAGTCAGAAATGCAGGGACGCTGTGGTGCTGAACTACGTGTGGGACATTTTGCAATGGTCCAAGAGCGAACTCTGCTCGTTGCACACCGTGGCTAGTTGGATGTATAGGCGAAGCGGGCTGTTCTCCTAGAGGAAACATTTGGAGTTAGGACTAGAGTGTGTCCTGTAAGGTGGTGGGTGGGACACAGGGCACACCCTAGGTTGCCAAAAATACGACAACCAATTAGGTCTTTTTTAAAGATGAATGAAATCCGAAATGTTTACAGTTAAACATTTTCTAATGGCAAAGTAAAACTATTGCCCAGGAAAAATTATTTAAAAAAAAGGCAAAATCTGTTTTGAATTGGCCTTTTTGTTGTATTGGTTCCTTACTCTGGTGTAACACTCTGGGTGGAACTGGCCCGCTATGCGTCCATATCACCTTCTGAGGTTTTCAGCATCCAGGAACCTCACAACCATCTGTAGATTTAGGAAAATCTACCATCTCAAAGTAAGTGTTGTCACTGAACTTTGTATGGGACAATTTGCAATGAATCAAGAGCGAACTCTGCTCGTTCCGCACCTTGGCAAGTTGGATGTATAGGCGAAGCAGGCGGTTCACCCTGAGGAAAAATTTGGAGTTAGGACTAGGGAGTGTCCTGTAAGGTGGTGGGTGGGACACAGGCCACACCCTAGGTTGCCAAAAATTCGACAAACAATTTGTTGTTGTTTTTTTAAAGATGATTGAAATCCAAAATATTTACAGTTAATCGCATTTTCTTAAGACAAAGTAATATTATTTCCCAGGAAACATTCTAAAAAAATGCAAACTCTGTTTTGGAATTGGCCTTTTTGTCGTATTGGTTCCTAACTCTGGAGCAACACTCAGGGTGCGACTGGCCCGCTATGTGTGCATGTCACCTGTTGTATTCTGCGTCCAGGAACCCGTATCCATCTGTAGATTAGGAAAATCTATTATCTCCAGTCAGAAATGCAGGGACGATGTGGTGCTGAACTACGTGTGGGACATTTTGCAATGGTCCAAGAGCGAACTCTGCTCGTTGCACACCGTGGCTAGTTGGATGTATAGGCGAAGCGGGCTGTTCTCCTAGAGGAAACATTTGGAGTTAGGACTAGAGTGTGTCCTGTAAGGTGGTGGGTGGGACACAGGGCACACCCTAGGTTGCCAAAAATACGACAACCAATTAGGTCTTTTTTAAAGATGAATGAAATCCGAAATGTTTACAGTTAAACATTTTCTAATGGCAAAGTAAAACTATTGCCCAGGAAAAATTATTTAAAAAAAAGGCAAAATCTGTTTTGAATTGGCCTTTTTGTTGTATTGGTTCCTTACTCTGGTGTAACACTCTGGGTGGGACTGGCCCGCTATGCATCCATATCACCTTCTGAGGTTTTCAGCATCCAGGAACCTCACAACCATCTGTAGATTTAGGAAAATCTACCATCTCAAAGTAAGTGTTGTCACTGAACTTTGTATGGGACAATTTGCAATGAATCAAGAGCGAACTCTGCTCGTTCCGCACCTTGGCAAGTTGGATGTATAGGCGAAGCGGGCGGTTCACCCTGAGGAAAAATTTGGAGTTAGGACTAGGGAGTGTCCTGTAAGGTGGTGGGTGGGACACAGGCCACACCCTAGGTTGCCAAAAATTCGACAAACAATTTGTTGTTGTTTTTTAAAGATGATTGAAATCCAAAATATTTACAGTTAATCGCATTTTCTTAAGACAAAGTAATATTATTTCCCAGGAAACATTCTAAAAAAAATGCAAACTCTGTTTTGGAATTGGCCTTTTTGTCGTATTGGTTCCTAACTCTGGAGCAACACTCAGGGTGCGACTGGCCCGCTATGTGTGCATGTCACCTGTTGTATTCTGCGTCCAGGAACCCGTATCCATCTGTAGATTAGGAAAATCTATTATCTCCAGTCAGAAATGCAGGGACGATGTGGTGCTGAACTACGTGTGGGACATTTTGCAATGGTCCAAGAGCGAACTCTGCTCGTTGCACACCGTGGCTAGTTGGATGTATAGGCGAAGCGGGCTGTTCTCCTAGAGGAAACATTTGGAGTTAGGACTAGAGTGTGTCCTGTAAGGTGGTGGGTGGGACACAGGGCACACCCTAGGTTGCCAAAAATTCGACAAACAATTTGTTGTTTTTTTTTAAAGATGATTGAAATCCAAAATATTTACAGTTAATCGCATTTTCTTAAGACAAAGTAATATTATTTCCCAGGAAACATTCTAAAAAAAATGCAAACTCTGTTTTGGAATTGGCCTTTTTGCCGTATTGGTTCCTAACTCTGGAGCAACACTCAGGGTGCGACTGGCCCGCTATGTGTGCATGTCACCTGTTGTATTCTGCGTCCAGGAACCCGTATCCATCTGTAGATTAGGAAAATCTATTATCTCCAGTCAGAAATGCAGGGACGATGTGGTGCTGAACTACGTGTGGGACATTTTGCAATGGTCCAAGAGCGAACTCTGCTCGTTGCACACCGTGGCTAGTTGGATGTATAGGCGAAGCGGGCTGTTCTCCTAGAGGAAACATTTGGAGTTAGGACTAGAGTGTGTCCTGTAAGGTGGTGGGTGGGACACAGGGCACACCCTAGGTTGCCAAAAATACAACAACCAATTAGGTCTTTTTTAAAGATGAATGAAATCCGAAATGTTTACAGTTAAACATTTTCTAATGGCAAAGTAAAACTATTGCCCAGGAAAAATTATTTAAAAAAAAGGCAAAATCTGTTTTGAATTGGCCTTTTTGTTGTATTGGTTCCTTACTCTGGTGTAACACTCTGGGTGGGACTGGCCCGCTATGCATCCATATCACCTTCTGAGGTTTTCAGCATCCAGGAACCTCACAACCATCTGTAGATTTAGGAAAATCTACCATCTCAAAGTAAGTGTTGTCACTGAACTTTGTATGGGACAATTTGCAATGAATCAAGAGCGAACTCTGCTCGTTCCGCACCTTGGCAAGTTGGATGTATAGGCGAAGCAGGCGGTTCACCCTGAGGAAAAATTTGGAGTTAGGACTAGGGAGTGTCCTGTAAGGTGGTGGGTGGGACACAGGCCACACCCTAGGTTGCCAAAAATTCGACAAACAATTTGTTGTTGTTTTTTTAAAGATGATTGAAATCCAAAATATTTACAGTTAATCGCATTTTCTTAAGACAAAGTAATATTATTTCCCAGGAAACATTCTAAAAAAATGCAAACTCTGTTTTGGAATTGGCCTTTTTGTCGTATTGGTTCCTAACTCTGGAGCAACACTCAGGGTGCGACTGGCCCGCTATGTGTGCATGTCACCTGTTGTATTCTGCGTCCAGGAACCCGTATCCATCTGTAGATTAGGAAAATCTATTATCTCCAGTCAGAAATGCAGGGACGATGTGGTGCTGAACTACGTGTGGGACATTTTGCAATGGTCCAAGAGCGAACTCTGCTCGTTGCACACCGTGGCTAGTTGGATGTATAGGCGAAGCGGGCTGTTCTCCTAGAGGAAACATTTGGAGTTAGGACTAGAGTGTGTCCTGTAAGGTGGTGGGTGGGACACAGGGCACACCCTAGGTTGCCAAAAATACGACAACCAATTAGGTCTTTTTTAAAGATGAATGAAATCCGAAATGTTTACAGTTAAACATTTTCTAATGGCAAAGTAAAACTATTGCCCAGGAAAAATTATTTAAAAAAAAGGCAAAATCTGTTTTGAATTGGCCTTTTTGTTGTATTGGTTCCTTACTCTGGTGTAACACTCTGGGTGGGACTGGCCCGCTATGCGTCCATATCACCTTCTGAGGTTTTCAGCATCCAGGAACCTCACAACCATCTGTAGATTTAGGAAAATCTACCATCTCAAAGTAAGTGTTGTCACTGAACTTTGTATGGGACAATTTGCAATGAATCAAGAGCGAACTCTGCTCGTTCCGCACCTTGGCAAGTTGGATGTATAGGCGAAGCAGGCGGTTCACCCTGAGGAAAAATTTGGAGTTAGGACTAGGGAGTGTCCTGTAAGGTGGTGGGTGGGACACAGGCCACACCCTAGGTTGCCAAAAATTCGACAAACAATTTGTTGTTGTTTTTTTAAAGATGATTGAAATCCAAAATATTTACAGTTAATCGCATTTTCTTAAGACAAAGTAATATTATTTCCCAGGAAACATTCTAAAAAAATGCAAACTCTGTTTTGGAATTGGCCTTTTTGTCGTATTGGTTCCTAACTCTGGAGCAACACTCAGGGTGCGACTGGCCCGCTATGTGTGCATGTCACCTGTTGTATTCTGCGTCCAGGAACCCGTATCCATCTGTAGATTAGGAAAATCTATTATCTCCAGTCAGAAATGCAGGGACGATGTGGTGCTGAACTACGTGTGGGACATTTTGCAATGGTCCAAGAGCGAACTCTGCTCGTTGCACACCGTGGCTAGTTGGATGTATAGGCGAAGCGGGCTGTTCTCCTAGAGGAAACATTTGGAGTTAGGACTAGAGTGTGTCCTGTAAGGTGGTGGGTGGGACACAGGGCACACCCTAGGTTGCCAAAAATACGACAACCAATTAGGTCTTTTTTAAAGATGAATGAAATCCGAAATGTTTACAGTTAAACATTTTCTAATGGCAAAGTAAAACTATTGCCCAGGAAAAAATATTTAAAAAAAAGGCAAAATCTGTTTTGAATTGGCCTTTTTGTTGTATTGGTTCCTTACTCTGGTGTAACACTCTGGGTGGAACTGGCCCGCTATGCGTCCATATCACCTTCTGAGGTTTTCAGCATCAGGAA
>JAWRVZ010000765.1:0-77215 GCA_037043235.1 Rhodeus uyekii
GGCATTATATTTAAAATACATTGTTGTCATATCATTCTTGTATTTGCATTTCATTTTATTTTTACATTTGCATTACAATTCAGTATCATTCACAGTAATGTATTTGCATTTCAATTATATTTTTTACATTTGCATTACATATTCAGTATTAGTCACAGTAACGATTTGATTTTAATTATATTTTTACATTTGCATTACATATTCAGTATCATTCACATTAACTGTAATTGCATTTCTATTATATTTTTACATTTGCATTACAGATTCAGTATCATTCACATTAACTGTAATTGCATTTCTATTATATTTTTACATTTGCATTACAGATTCAGTATTAGTCACAGTAACGATTTGATTTTAATTATATTTTTACATTTGCATTACATATTCAGTATTAGTCACAGTAACTATTTGATTTAATTATATTTTTACATTTGCATTACATATTCAGTATCATTCACATTAACTGTAATTGCATTTCTATTATATTTTTACATTTGCATTACAGATTCAGTATCATTCACAGTAACTGTATTCTACGATTTTTGTTTGTGTTTTTTTGCAAAAAGATCAGCAAATTCATCTAGATTTAAGGCCTTTGCCCTCCTTGACTCAATACTTAGAACACCTAAATTGCTTAATCTGTCATCTGACATTGTGGACCTGAGATAGGTTTTCACCAGCTTTAGTGCAGAAAAACTCCGTTCACAAGAAGCGGTACTAACAGGGATTGAAACAGCTATCTTGCATAGTTTAAAAAGCTCAAAGAAAACTTCTTTATAAGGTTCAATGAATAATGCCAGCTCTACTACACTGGAGGGTTTCTGCATGCCACTCTGTATTTTCCTTTCTAAAATTCTTCTGAACTGATGTAGTTCATACCCCAAGTCCTCAATATTTGATTCATACATTCTAGCAAATGGAAACAGGGACTTTTCTTTGAGAAACACATCACTTGTGGGGTTTAGAGTTTGGATGCCAGTCATTATTTCACAGTTTTTGCTAGAAAACCTTCTGTTAAGCTCATTAAGCATCTGATCTAAAACAGGGTAGAAAAGGGTTGTACGAAAACTATCTTTTTCTCGTTCTGAATCTGACCTCTGACCCACTGTACTGAGTACACAGTCTGCATTAAATTGAGAGCTTAGCTTTTTTGGTCGTTTTGCAGGGGGCTGTACTGCAGTATCACATTGCTCAGCTGTGTTCAACACTTCACTCCATAGGTCATCAAAAAATGACTCATCCCTGTAGTCATTCAAAGTCTGAACTAAGGCTTCAACTAAATCAACAGCCTTTGACAGATCAAGTGATGAAGACTGTAGCATATCTGACAGAAATTTTGCTTCTCCAAACACTTTATGGAGGGTAACAAGGCACACAATGAACTGTAAATCTATCTGTGCAAGCAGACCTCTAGCCTCAACAGATCTGTCACCACTGTGTTCTTGGACTATATCTTGCAGGACTCGCTTAATGGCAGGCAATCTATCCATAATAGTATGTAGAGCCATATATCGACATGCCCAGCGAGTGTCACTTAGTCTCTGAAGCTCTCTAGCTGGTGCACCTGGGTACATCTCTTTCTGTATGCTCAGCCATTTTTGATGCACATATGACCCAGATGTGAAGACATACAGTCTTTCTAGTAAGGAGAAGAACTCTCCTACCTCAGGGATAGCTTTGACTGTGTCCACTAAAACTAAATTCAGACAGTGTGCATTGCAGTGGATGTAAAAGGCATGCTTTGCTTGTTCTTTAATGCGTGCCTGGACACCTGAATGCTTCCCACTCATAACTGAAGCACCGTCATATGCTTGACCTACTAGGTTGTTTTTGTATTCAAGACCATGACTTTCTAATATGTGTATGATTCTGTCAGTAAGCCCCGCTGCATCTAGTCGATCAGCCGATTCAAAGTGGAGAAAGCTCTCATGGACAGCTCCACTGAAATAGTACCTGAGTACTAGAGATATCTGCTCCTTTTTTTTTACATCTTTTGTTTCATCTGCCATTATGCTATAGACCTCACTGTCTTTCACTTCTTCTATAATTTTTGTTCGAACCATGTCTGCCAAACAACTCAGAACCTCATTCTGAATCCCTTTGCTGGTATATTTTGCATTATGAATGGAAGTCAGCCTTTTTTGCACAGTTTTGTCATGCTTAGCTATTGTTTCTAAGATTGCCATGAAGTTCCCTTTATTATCTGACTCTGTAGACTCACCGTGTCCTCTTTGTGCAATGTTTTGTGTGGCTGTAAGTAGTAGTATTTCTCCTATTGTTTTAATATAGTCCCGATTTTCTTGAACCTGTTTGTTGTGTTCCTTGTTTAGGGCATTTACCAGTGTTGCATTACTTTTTACAGCTTTCTGATAGTCTCTCCATGTAATCATTGCTTGTTTGTGCCGCTCAGACCTTGCATGAATTGCAAATCCCCCCTGTTTGTAAGTTGCCTTCTTCCAATTGTTAAAACCCAATTTTGAATCAAATACTGTCTCTGAGACTTTGGGAGGGCTAAAATGCCTGCAGGCATAACAAAACACAGAGTCTGATTGTTTGGAATATTCAAGCCAGGGGTGGATATGGTACCAGGCTGCCTTGAAGCTCCTCCTCCGGTCCCCCATCAGAGTTCTTGGGTATATATTCATCATTGGCTGCACAGGTGGTTCTTCCCGGGATTTGCTGATATCTGCCAAAGAAAATATATATATAAATAATAAAAGTATACCCGTTTCGTTACAGCAAATAGTTTTTATATTCATAAATGTTGAAAATTCAGTTTTAAGTGCACTTACTACTTCATCTGTCTATCTTGGTATTTTTTAGTTTTCCATTATTTGCTGATGAGAATGTATTTATATATTTTACCACCTTCATTTTTACTCTTTGTCATGTCTTTTTGTTGTTTTTACTACTGTTGTGATTACTTATGCCTGTTTATTTGTTTGTTTACTGTTTTTTCTTCTCTTTTCTTTTTTTTTTTTACCTTGAATGTATGATAAAATCATAAATCATAAAAAGTATGTATTTGGTTAGTTTTAGATATATAATTACCATCAGGCAACTTCTGAAATCCATCTGATATCACAAGCTCATAGCATGTTAAATAAGATTTAATTTCAATCACAAACTGATTAATTTCTATACACCATATAAACTGACTTATTGCACTGCTTTACAGATGTATTTAACAGCACAAACCTGATGGTCCACTGCTAGTGGACACACAAGGCTCCTCTGTTGGTGTATCACTCTCAGCCTCAGTCTCTCCATCTGTCTCACTTTCCTCCTCTACTATTCCTTCACTCTCAGTCTCTCCAATGGACAACTCCTCCTGCTCTCTCTCTGCAGACTCTCTGCTCTCTCTTGCTCTCTCCACACCTGAACCATCTGGCTCTGTCTCACTGCCTACCTTATCTTTTCTTTGGAAGAACGACATGATGTCTTTCTTTCTCTTCATTTTGGTGAGAACTATAGAGCAAAAGCAATGGGGACCAAGAAACTTATGAATTAATTTACTGAAAATAACTGACTTGCCAGGTAACTATGTCTAAACATTTAATGTTACAACTCGTTTACCGAGTAAAAACACTCAGAACCATGAGTTTGTTGATCATATATTTTATCCCTTTTCAAACTGCCACAAGCTAACAAACGGCAAAAAATTAGCTGATCTAACTTTATGCATTTACATATGCATTACTTCTGTATTGCATTTAATACAAATAAAAAATATAAACAACTTTACTCACCTCTATATTTCCTTCTTTGCTTGAAGTATTCAACTATAATATTCGCGCAAATCTTCCACCAACTTCTGAGTAGAAAAAAACTTGCAGATGCATGTTCTACGATACTGTTGTGTTCCGCTTTAATCAGTCCCTCCCTCTAGAAAATGTGTGGGTTACATTTCTGTTCCGCGTTGCTACTGTCTAATCATAGACTGTGTCTAATAACGGATGTAAAAAACAACGATCGCAAAAAAACAAAAACAAAAAAACAAAAAAAAAAGCAGTTTTGTAAAAATTATTTCACACTCCAGATTTAGGGGGGCCACAAGGGGGTCCAAGCTTGTTGTCACAGGGGCACTGGCCCCCCTGGCCCCCCCCTAGAACCGCCCTTGATGAGAGTCAGAATTCGGCCATATAAGTGCATAAATCTTCAAGCAAACACGCTGCAGTGGTTACTTGATAATCGGAAACAATTTCCGTTTGATCATAAACTGTCTCACATAAATCTATTTTAGGAGATTATGATCTCTCTCTCCGGCAGTAATGGCGTCTTTGAAAAGCTTTGAGGCTCTGAATTGCAGCGCTCTGATTCGTTCAAACTTCAGTGCTCTCACTGACAGGGGTGTAATTTTGTGATATTATGTATGTAAAATAGAGAGATTTAACTTACTAATTAAAGTAAAAAATCGATTGCAAGTTTTTTTTCAGGATTTAAAAAAATAAAATGCATGCCCATTGGAATGGACATGTTCACACAAACTGTATTGAAATGTATTATATATCAGGTGTAATGTTGTTATGTCACCAATAGATGGAGTGGACGCTCTATCTAAAATTCAGTTTTCACTTCATTAGTGAAAGTCTATGGAGATTTTATGACTTTAATCTTCAGTTTTATCAAAAATCATAAGTCTGATCAGTCTGAAAAGGGATAGCAACTCAAGTCAGAACAGGTCTGAAGTCTGAGCAGAGTTTAGTGGTTGTAGCTTTAAAGCTCTAGGAGGAGATGCATTGAGAATTTTAGGTAAGAAGAATAATAATAATAATAATAATAATAATAAGTTTAGATACAATATCACTAAGTTGGCTTTCTCAAGCCAACTTAATAACTAGATAGAGGAAGTTTATGATATAAACTTCAGTTGGCTTGAGAAAGCCTAGCCTGAAAGTTAAATTTATTTGTAAAAGCTTAAAAAGTTTTGAAAGTTTACAGATGGATAGATGGAAAGAATTAGATCTTGAGCATATATACTCTTGTTAGTTATTGCCTTACGTTGTTTCTAGGCAGTTACTAAGGTGTCGTTATGTTCTTTGATCATAATTTAATCTTTAATCAATTGATGATCAATTTTGCTAGCAAGATTTAATGTTAATTATCTTGTTGCTAGCAAGATTTAGTATGAATTCCGAAGTCATTAGCAACATTTAACATAAATAAGCATGTTGCTGGCAAGAATTTGCTGAATTAGCATATTGTTAGCAAGATTTATCGTTAATTAGTTTGAAAAGTTTTGAGAGTTTAAACTTAAAAATAAGTTATAATTATGCTTTTTGATCCTCAAAGTGTTGGAAAATTGTAATTAGTTTATAAAAATGTTTACGGTTTAATTACATCCTTGGCTTTTAACGGTCAGTTTTCACTAATGCAAAAAATACTTTGTTTAATTTCTATTTTAAAGCTGTAATTAAGCATTATTAGTATAGGCTAATCACTTTCAAAAGAGACTGCAGTTACA
The DNA here is from genome assembly GCA_037043235.1 of Rhodeus uyekii. NCBI lineage: Eukaryota > Metazoa > Chordata > Actinopteri > Cypriniformes > Acheilognathidae > Rhodeus > Rhodeus uyekii. The sequence goes on from JAWRVZ010000765.1 coordinate 5,468, forward strand.
CTGCATGTATATGTAGCCTTTTATATATACTAAATAGATGTGTATGTGTATATATATATATATATATATATATATATATATGTATAGAGGTGTGTGTGTGTATATATATATATATATATATGATACTGTGACTGCAGTTTTATTTCTATAGCCTTTTATATATTTATTTCTAAGCTGTAATTAAGCATTATTAATATAGGCTAATCACTTTCAAAAGAGACTGCAGTTACACCACAGTTACACTATATGTAGCCTTTTATATATACGAAATAGATGTGTGTGTATGTGTGTATATATATATATATATATATATATATATATATATATATATATATATATATAAATGGTACTGTGATACTGTGAATAATACTTTGTTTTATTTCTATTTTAAAGATGTAATTAAGCATTATTTATGTAGTCTTACCACTTTCAAAACAGACAGCAGTTACACTGAATGTATATGGAGCCCTTTATATTTACAATATAAATGTAGATAGATATGCATGTATGTGTGTGAATAAATTTAGGCGCTATAAATAAACGTAGGCGCTTAGGCGTGGACGCGCGAATGCGGGAGGACGCGCGTATATGGAGCCTCTAATACATACTTTTTAGATGTATATGTAAATCCTTCCTTCATGGGAAACAAACTTAAATATTAGTATTTTTAAAATAATTCCTGCTAAAGTACAATGAGGAGAGTAATGCAGTTTTTTCTAATCTCAAGCAGTTTTCAGATTGACTCGATCTGCCATGTCAGACTTCAGTTCAACACGGCAATTATAGCAGATAAAGGAATCAACGCAATGTAATATTTGTATAAAGCCTTCCTCCATGGGAAACAAAATACCTTAAATATTAGTATTTTTTAAATAATTCCTGCTCATGTAATGCAGCAGAGTAATGCAGTTTTTTTTAATCTCAAGCAGTTTACAGTTTGAATCGATCTGCCATGTTTTTTGCATCCTTTAAAAATCTTATTTCATTTACTGTTTAAGTGTTCACAAAACATCGATCTATCAGCGAATCTGCTCAGGAAGCGCGTTTGAACTCGAGAACAGGAGTCAGACTTTAGTTAAAAGCAGAGAATTAACACAATGTAACTATATACTCAAGGAGTAAATAACTTTGACTGTTAGAACTCGAGAACAGGAGTCAGACTTTAGTTAAAAGCAGATAAAAGAATTAACACAATGTAACTATATACTCAAGAATTAGTTATAAATAACTTTGACTGTTAGACGCTGCATTTGAAGAGAGTCAGCGCGCGCGCTGCTCAGGGAAGCCTTTTTACATGTGTCTTCCCCGTGAACACACGAGCGAGAGTCAGAATTCGGCAATAAAGTACATAAATGAGCGCTATAAATAAACGTAGGTGCTTAGACGGTTATGCTTTGGCGCGAGTCCAGGAGGACGCGCGTTTAAACTTCACTTACCTTCCCCATAGTAATGTACTCCGTTGCCGAGTAAAGACGAATGAGAGTCAGAATTTGGCCATATAAGTGCATAAATCTTCAAGGAAACACGCTGCAGCGGTTACTTGATAATCGGAAACAATTTCCGTTTGATCATAAACTCTCTCACATAAATCTATTTTAGGAGATTATGATCTCTCTCTCCAGCAGTAATGGCGTCTTTGAAAAGCTTTGAGGCTTTGAATTGCAGCGCTCTGATTCAGGGGTGTAATTTTGTGATATTATGAATGTAAAATAGAGAGATTTAACTTCTGATTCGTTCAAACTTCAGTGCTCTCACTGACAGGGGTGTAATTTTGTGATATTATGAATGTAAAATAGAGAGATTTAACTTACTAATTAAAGTAAAAAATCGATTGTAGACCTGCAAGTTTTTTTTCAGGATTTAAAAAAATAAAATGCATGCCCATTGGAATGGACATGTTCACACATACTGTATTGAAATGTATTATATATCAGGTGTAATGTTGTGATGTTACCAACAGATGGAGTGGACGCTCTATCTAAAATTCAGTTTTCACTTCATTAGTGAAAGTCTATGGAGATTTTATGACTTTAATCTTCAGTTTTATCAAAAATCATAAGTCTGATCAGTCTGAAAAGGGATAGCAACTCAAGTCAGAACAGGTCTGAAGTCTGAGCAGAGTTTAGTGGTTGTAGCTTTAAAGCTCTAGGAGGAGATGCATTGAGAATTTTAGGTAAGAAGAATAATAATAATAACTAGATAGAGGAAGTTTATGATATAAACTTCAGTTGGCTTGAGAAAGCCTAGCCTGAAAGTTAAATTTATTTGTAAAAGCTTAAAAAGTTTTGAAAGTTTACAGATGGATAGATGGAAAGAATTAGATCTTGAGCATATATACTCTTGTTAGTTATTGCCTTGCGTTGTTTCTAGGCAGTTACTAAGGTGTCGTTATGTTCTTTGATCATAATTTAATCTTTAATCAATTGATGATCAATTTTGCTAGCAATATTTAATGTTAATTATCTTGTTGCTAGCAAGATTTAGTATGAATTCTGAAGTCATTAGCAACATTTAACATAAATAAGCATGTTGCTGGCAAGAATTTGCTGAATTAGCATATTGTTAGCAAGATTTATCGTTAATTAGCTTAAAAAGTTTTGAGAGTTTAAACTTAAAAAAAAGTTATAATTATGCTTTTTGATCCCCAAAGTGTTGGAAAATTGTAATTAGTTTAAAAAAATGTTTACGGTTTAATTACATCCTTGGCTTTTAACGGTCAGTTTTCACTAATGCGAAAAATACTTTGTTTAATTTCTATTTTAAAGCTGTAATTAAGCATTATTAGTATAGGCTAATCACTTTCAAAAGAGACTGCAGTTACACTGCATGTATATGTAGCCTTTTATATATACTAAATAGATGTGTATGTATATATATATATATATATATATATATATATATATATATATATAATATGTATAGAGGTGTGTGTGTGTGTGTGTGTATATATATATATATATATATATATATATATGATACTGTGAATAATACTTTGTTTTATTTCTATTTTAAAGCTGTAATTAAGCATTATTAATATAGGCTAATCACTTTCAAAAGAGACTGCAGTTACACCACAGTTACACTATATGTAGCCTTTTATATATACTAAAAGAATTTTATTTTTGAGGGGGCCCAGCTTAAAATGAGGGGGCCTGAGCATAACGTAAACGGCTGGATTCGAACCTGCGCATGAAAACCGCATTGGATTGTTAGTCCATCGCCTTAACCATTCAGCCAGACTGGTTATAGTGTAACACGCAGCGCGCTATTGTTGACTGTGGGGGTGCGTTGCGATCGTCTTGTGCAGCTGTAAATGTTTTCAATTTAGTTTTCACAGTCGCGATTTTAAACAATTGAAAATCTGAGGGGGCCGCACATGTAAATGAGGGGGCCCAGGCCCACCCAGGCCCCCCCGTGGCTACGCCACTGCTGCTAAAGTACAATGAGGAGAGTAATGCAGTTTTTTCTAATCTCAAGCAGTTTTCAGATTGACTCGATCTGCCATGTCAGACTTCAGTTCAACACGGCAATTATAGCAGATAAAGGAATCAACGCAATGTAATATTTGTATAAAGCCTTCCTCCATGGGAAACAAAATAACTTAAATATTAGTATTTTTTAAATAATTCCTGCTCATGTAATGCAGCAGAGTAATGCAGTTTTTTTTAATCTCAAGCAGTTTACAGTTTGAATCGATCTGCCATGTTTTTTGCATCCTTTAAAAATCTTATTTCATTTACTGTTTAAGTGTTCACAAAACATCGATCTATCAGCGAATCTGCTCAGGAAGCGCGTTTGAACTCGAGAACAGGAGTCAGACTTTAGTTAAAAGCAGATAAAAGAATTAACACAATGTAACTATATACTCAAGAATTAGTTATAAATAACTTTGACTGTTAGACGCTGCATTTGAAGAGAGTCAGCGCGCGCGCTGCTCAGGGAAGCCTTTTCCAATGTATATTGACTCACGAGCGAGAGTCAGAATTCGGCAATAAAGTACATAAATGAGCGCTATAAATAAACGTAGGTGCTTAGACGGTTATGCTTTGGCGCGAGTCCAGGAGGACGCGCGTTTAAACTTCACCTACCTTCCCCATAGTAATGTACTCCTTTGCCGAGTAAAGACGAATGAGAGTCACAATTTGGCCATATAAGTGCATAAATCTTCAAGGAAACACGCTGCAGCGGTTACTTGATAATCGGAAACAATTTCCGTTTGATCATAAACTCTCTCACATAAATCTATTTTAGGAGATTATGATCTCTCTCTCCAGCAGTAATGGCGTCTTTGAAAAGCTTTGAGGCTTTGAATTGCAGCGCTCTGATTCGTTCAAACTTCAGTGCTCTCACTGACAGGGGTGTAATTTTGTGATATTATGAATGTAAAATAGAGAGATTTAACTTACTAATTAAAGTAAAAAATCGATTGTAGACCTGCAAGTTTTTTTTCAGGATTTAAAAAAATAAAATGCATGCCCATTGGAATGGACATGTTCACACATACTGTATTGAAATGTATTATATATCAGGTGTAATGTTGTGATGTTACCAACAGATGGAGTGGACGCTCTATCTAAAATTCAGTTTTCACTTCATTAGTGAAAGTCTATGGAGATTTTATGACTTTAATCTTCAGTTTTATCAAAAATCATAAGTCTGATCAGTCTGAAAAGGGATAGCAACTCAAGTCAGAACAGGTCTGAAGTCTGAGCAGAGTTTAGTGGTTGTAGCTAACAGCATGTAGTCGCTTCTTATAGCCACTGAGAAGTCCCTGGATTCTGGTTGCAGGTATTTTGGACCATTCTTCCTTGCAAAATGTCTCCAGTTCAGTCAGGTTTGATGGTTTCCGAGTGTGGACAACCTGCTTCAAATCATTACATAGATTTTCGATGATATTCAAGTCTGGACTGCGATGGCCATTCTAGAACATTGTATCTGTGTCTGACCATGAATTCCTTGGTAGATTTGGAGCAATGCTTTGGATCATTATCCTGCTGAAACAACCAACCCTGGCATAACTTCATCCTCTTGACTGATTCTTGAACACTGTTCTTAAGAATCTGCTGATACTGGATGGAATCCATTTGACCCTCAACTTTGACAAGGTTTCCAGTACCTGTGCTTGCCCCATAGCATGAAGGACCCACCACCACATTTTACAGTAGGGAGCAAGTTCTTCTCCTGGAACGCTGTGTTCTTTTTCCTCCATACAAAGCTCTTCTGGTTGTGACCAAACAGCTCTATCTCAGTTTCATCTGTCCACAGAACTTGTCCAGATGAGCCTTTGCATACCTCAAATGACTCTGTTTGTTGGCAAGACGCGGAAAAGGCTTTTTCCGCATCACCCTTTCATTGAGCTGTTCCTTGTGCAAAGTACGCTGGACTGTGGAACGATGTACAATGACACCATCAGCAGCGAGATGTTCTTGGAGATCTTTGGAGGTGGTCTGTAAATTGTATTTGACCATTCTAACCATACTTCGCCTTTGCCTTTCAGATATCTTTCTTGGCCTGCCACATCTTTCCTTCACATGGACTGTTCCTGTTGCCTTCCATTTTCTAACTATATTTCTGACTGGAGACAGGGACCTTAAACCTTTGTGATAACTTTTAACATGCTTCTCCTAACTCACACTGATGAATTATCCTAGTTTTTAAGTCATTGGGGAGTTCTTTTGAGGTTCCCATGTTGCTACTTTCCAGTAGAGAATCGAAGAGAAGCACAACTGGCAATTAGCAAACTTAAATATCCTTTTTCATGATTGGTTGCACCTGTGTTTCCAGTCTAATGTTCATTGAGCCAATAACATCAATTTTGTGTTGCAAACAATCAGCATTAAGTGACTACAGGTATTCAAATCAACACAATTGAAAGGGTGGCCAAACTTTTGCACCGCCTATTTGTCACATTGTATTTTATTTCATACAACTAAATACTGCTACACTAAGTATTTTGGTCTGAAAAACATTGCTTTATCAAGCTTTCTCTAGAAAATGAATGGCATATCACTAGGATCTTTACTTAAAAAGATTGAGCAGATTATCATGCAGCCTCAGAAAGGTGCCTAAACTTTTGCATAAAACTGTATACACTTGTTAGTTATTGCCTTGCGTTGTTTCTAGGCAGTTACTAAGGTGTCGTTATGTTCTTTGATCATAATTTAATCTTTAATCAATTGATGATCAATTTTGCTAGCAAGATTTAATGTTAATTATCTTGTTGCTAGCAAGATTTAGAATGAATTCCGAAGTCATTAGCAACATTTAACATAAATAAGCATGCTGCTGGCAAGAATTCGCTGAATTAGCATATTGGTAGCAAGATTTATTGTTAATTAACAAGTTGCTATCAAGATTTAGCATGATCTAGCATGTCACTAGTGAGAATTTGCGTGATCTAGCATGTTGCTAGCAAGATTTAACGTTAATTAACAAGACGCTATTGACATTTAGTGTGAACTAACATCTCGCTAGTGAGATTTGTTAATTCGTAGGTCGCTTGTGAGATTTAACATGAGTTAACATGTCACTGACGAGAATGAATGTTATTTAACAAGTCACTAGTGAGATTTAATGTTTTAAAGAACACAAGAGTCAGTTGACGCAGAGACTGGAGGTTATTGATGATTCAGCTGAACAGTGAGTGGTCTGAAATATCAAAGAATAATAATGAATATTAAATATAAATCTAAAATAAACAACATTTACATTGGTAATAAACATGAGTAAATAATTAATTGATTACAGAAGTGTTGCAATACTTGGTTAGTACACAAAATGGCATCTAGGGAACATACATGGAGTTTTTTCATCATGAGGGATCATCAGTGTTGTAACGAAATACCAAAAAATAAATAACAATGCTTTTTGATCCCCAAAGTGTTGAAAATTGCAATTAGTTTATAAAAATGTTTACGGTTTAATTACATCCTTGGCTTTTAACGGTCAGTTTTCACTCATGTGAATAATACTTTGTTTTATTTCTATTTTAAAGATGTAATTAAGCATTATTAATATAGTCTTACCACTTTCTAAACAGACTGCAGTTCCACTGCATATATATGGAGCCCTTTATACATTTATTTACTATATAAATGTGTGTATAGATAGATATGTATGTATATATATATATATATATATATATATATATATATATATATATATATATATGTATATATATATGTGTGTGTGTGTGTATAAAGCCTTTCTTCATGTGAAATAAAATAACTTAAATATTAGTATTTCTTAAATCATTCCTGCACAATTACAATGGGGATAGTAATGCTGTTTTTTCTAATCTCAAGCAGTTTTCAGATTGAATCGATCTGCCATGTCAGACTTCAGTTCAACACGGCAATTATAGCAGATAAAGGAATCAAGGCAATGTAATATTTACTCAGGAATAAGTTATAAATAAACTGACGCGAGTGCGCGAGGACGCGCGTTTGAACTTCATTGAGAGTTGCCGTTTCCATAGTAATCAGCGGGGGGAAAGCCTTCACCGAGTAAACACGAATGAGAGTCACAATTTGGCCATATAAGTGCATAAATCTTCAAGCAAACACACTGCAGTGGTTACTTGATAATCGGAAACAATTTCCGTTTGATCATAAACTCTCTCACATAAATCTATTTTAGGAGATTATGATCTCTCTCTCCGGCAGTAATGGCGTCTTTGAAAAGCTTTGAGGCTTTGAATTGCAGCGCTCTGATTCGTTCAAACTTCAGTGCTCTCACTGACAGGGGTGTAATTTTGTGATATTATGTATGTAAAATAGAGAGATTTAACTTACTAATTAAAGTAAAAAATCGATTGTAGACCTGCAAGTTTTTTTTCAGGATTTAAAAAAATAAAATGCATGCCCATTGGAATGGACATGTTCACACATACTGTATTGAAATGTATTATATATCAGGTGTAATGTTGTGATGTTACCAACAGATGGAGTGGACGCTCTATCTAAAATTCAGTTTTCACTTCATTAGTGAAAGTCTATGGAGATTTTATGACTTTAATCTTCAGTTTTATCAAAAATCATAAGTCTGATCAGTCTGAAAAGGGATAGCAACTCAAGTCAGAACAGGTCTGAAGTCTGAGCAGAGTTTAGTGGTTGTAGCTTTAAAGCTCTAGGAGGAGATGCATTGAGAATTTTAGGTAAGAAGAATAATAATAATAATAAGTTTAGATACAATATCACTAAGTTGGCTTTCTCAAGCCAACTTAATAAGTTTAGATACAATATCACTAAGTTGGCTTTCTCAAGCCAACTTAACTAGATAGAGGAAGTTTATGATATAAACTTCAGTTGGCTTGAGAAAGCCTATCCTGAAAGTTAAATTTATTTGTAAAAGCTTAAAAAGTTGTTTAAGTTTACAGATAGATAGATGGAAAGAATTAGATCTTGAGCATATATACACTTGTTAGTTATTGCCTTGCGTTGTTTCTAGGCAGTTACTAAGGTGTCGTTATATTCTTTGATCATAATTTAATCTTTAATCAATTGATGATCAATTTTGCTAGCAAGATTTAATGTTAATTATCTTGTTGCTAGCAAGATTTAGAATGAATTCCGAAGTCATTAGCAACATTTAACATAAATAAGCATGTTGCTGGCAAGAATTCGCTGAATTAGCATATTGGTAGCAAGATTTATTGTTAATTAACAAGTTGCTATCAAGATTTAGCATGATCTAGCATGTCACTAGTGAGAATTTGCGTGATCTAGCATGTTGCTAGCAAGATTTAACGTTAATTAACAAGACGCTATTGACATTTAGTGTGAACTAACATCTCGCTAGTGAGATTTGTTAATTCGTAGGTCGCTTGTGAGATTTAACATGAGTTAACATGTCACTGACGAGAATGAATGTTATTTAACAAGTCACTAGTGAGATTTAATGTTTTAAAGAACACAAGAGTCAGTTGACGCAGAGACTGGAGGTTATTGATGATTCAGCTGAACAGTGAGTGGTCTGAAATATCAAAGAATAATAATGAATATTAAATATAAATCTAAAATAAACAACATTTACATTGGTAATAAACATGAGTAAATAATTAATTGATTACAGAAGTGTTGCAATACTTGGTTAGTGCACAAAATGGCATCTAGGGAACATACATGGAGTTTTTTCATCATGAGGGATCATCGGTGTTGTAACGAAATACCAAAAAATAAATAACAATGCTTTTTGATCCCCAAAGTGTTGAAAATTGCAATTAGTTTATAAAAATGTTTAAGGTTTAATTACATCCTTGGCTTTTAACGGTCAGTTTTCACTAATGTGAATACTTTGTTTTATTTCTATTTTAAAGATGTAATTAAGCATTATTAATATAGTCTTACCACTTTCTAAACAGACTGCAGTTCCACTGCATATATATGGAGCCCTTTATACATTTATTTACTATATAAATGTGTGTATAGATAGATATGTATGTGTGTGTATATATATATATATATATATATATATATATATATATATGTATATATGTGTGTGTGTGTGTGTATATAAAGCCTTTCTTCATGTGAAATAAAATAACTTAAATATTAGTATTTCTTAAATAATTCCTGCTAAAGTACAATGAGGAGAGTAATGCTGTTTTTTCTAATCTCAAGCAGTTTTCAGATTGACTCGATCTGCCATGTCAGACTTCAGTTCAACACGGAACACAGTTCAACATTATAGCAGATAAAGGAATCAACGCAATGTAATATTTGTATAAAGCCTTCCTCCATGGGAAACAAAATAACTTAAATATTAGTATTTTTAAAATAATTCCTGCTCATGTAATGCAGCAGAGTAATGCAGTTTTTTTGAACTCAAGCAGTTTACAGTTTGAAGCGATCTGCCATCGTTTTTGCATCCTTTTAAATACCTTATTTCATTTATTGTTTAAGTGTTCACAAAACATCGATGTATCAGCGAATCTGCTCAGGAAACGCGTTTGAACTCGAGAACAGGAGTCAGACTTTAGTTAAAAGCAGATAAAAGAATTAACACAATGTAACTATATACTCAAGAATTAGTTATAAATAACTTTGACTGTTAGACGCTGCATTTGAAGAGAGTCAGCGCGTGCTGCTCAGGGAAGCCGTTTACATGTGTCTTCCCCGTGCAAACACGAGCGAGAGTCAGAATTCGGCAATAAAGTACATAAATGAGCGCTATAAATAAACGTAGGCGCTTAGACGGTTATGCTTTGGCGCGAGTCCAGGAGGACGCGCGTTTAAACTTCACTTACCTTTCCTATAGTATCATAGTGCTCAACAGCGAAAATCCGTCGCCATGTAAAGACGAATGAGAGTCAGAATTTGGCCATATAAGTACATAAATCTTCAAGGAAACACGCTGCAGCGGTTACTTGATAATCGGAAACAATTTCCGTTTGATCATAAACTCTCTCACATAAATCTATTTTAGGAGATTATGATCTCTCTCTCCAGCAGGTAATGGCGTCTTTGAAAAGCTTTGAGGCTTTGAATTGCAGCGCTCTGATTCGTTCAAACGTCAGTGCTCTCACTGACAGGGGTGTAATTTTGTGATATTATGTATGTAAAATAGAGAGATTTAACTTACTAATTAAAGTAAAAAATCGATTGTAGACCTGCAAGTTTTTTTTTCAGGATTTAAAAAAATAAAATGCATGCCCATTGGAATGGACATGTTCACACATACTGTATTGAAATGTATTATATATCAGGTGTAATGTTGTGATGTTACCAACAGATGGAGTGGACGCTCTATCTAAAATTCAGTTTTCACTTCATTAGTGAAAGTCTATGGAGATTTTATGACTTTAATCTTCAGTTTTATCAAAAATCATAAGTCTGATCAGTCTGAAAAGGGATAGCAACTCAAGTCAGAACAGGTCTGAAGTCTGAGCAGAGTTTAGTGGTTGTAGCTTTAAAGCTCTAGGAGGAGATGCATTGAGAATTTTAGGTAAGAAGAATAATAATAACTAGATAGAGGAAGTTTATGATATAAACTTCAGTTGGCTTGAGAAAGCCTAGCCTGAAAGTTAAATTTATTTGTAAAAGCTTAAAAAGTTTTGAAAGTTTACAGATGGATAGATGGAAAGAATTAGAGCTTGAGCATATATACTCTTGTTAGTTATTGCCTTGCGTTGTTTCTAGGCAGTTACTAAGGTGCCGTTATGTTCTTTGATCATAATTTAATCTTTAATCAATTGATGATCAATTTTGCTAGCAAGATTTAATGTTAATTATCTTGTTGCTAGCAAGATTTAGTATGAATTCCGAAGTCATTAGCAACATTTAACATAAATAAGCATGTTGCTGGCAAGAATTTGCTGAATTAGCATATTGTTAGCAAGATTTATCGTTAATTAGCTTGAAAAGTTTTGAGAGTTTAAACTTAAAAATAAGTTATAATTATGCTTTTTGATCCCCAAAGTGTTGGAAAATTGTAATTAGTTTATAAAAATGTTTACGGTTTAATTACATCCTTGGCTTTTAACGGTCAGTTTTCACTAATGCGAAAAATACTTTGTTTAATTTCTATTTTAAAGCTGTAATTAAGCATTATTAGTATAGGCTAATCACTTTCAAAAGAGACTGCAGTTACACTGCATGTATATGTAGCCTTTTATATATACTAAATAGATGTGTATGTGTATATATATATATATATATATAATATGTATAGAGGTGTGTGTGTGTGTGTATATATATATATATATATGATACTGTGAATAATACTTTGTTTTATTTCTATTTTAAAGCTGTAATTAAGCATTATTAATATAGGCTAATCACTTTCAAAAGAGCCTGCAGTTACACCACAGTTACACTATATGTAGCCTTTTATATATACTAAATAGATGTGTGTGTATGTGTGTGTGTATATATATATATATATATATATATATATATATATATATATATATAAATAAATAAATGGTACTGTGATACTGTGAATAATACTTTGTTTTATTTCTATTTTAAAGATGTAATTAAGCATTATTTATGTAGTCTTACCACTTTCAAAACAGACAGCAGTTACACTGCATGTATATGGAGCCCTTTATATTTACAATATAGATGTAGATAGATATGCATGTATGTGTGTGAATAAATTTAGGCGCTATAAATAAACGTAGGCGCTTAGGCGTGGACGCGCGAATGCGGGAGGACGCGAGTATATGGAGCCTCTAATACATACTTTTTAGATGTATATGTAAATCCTTCCTTCATGGGAAACAAACTTAAATATTAGTATTTTTAAAATAATTCCTGCTAAAGTACAATGAGGAGAGTAATGCAGTTTTTTCTAATCTCAAGCAGTTTTCAGATTGACTCGATCTGCCATGTCAGACTTCAGTTCAACACGGCAATTATAGCAGTGTTACACAAAGTGTGCGTAGAGCTGGCGTGCGATGCGGAGAGAGACGCGGAGACGCGGAGTCCAAAACATAAACACTTTAATTATAAAACAGAAAACAAAACAGCACATGGGAGTGCAAAACAAGAGGGCATCCACACGAAGAGTAGCACAACATAAGGATAACGTTTAGAACTGACAATCTGGGGAGTGAACAGGGGGAACTTAAATAATGACTATGATTAGCTGAAACACAAGACACCTGTGACTAAATGAGTGACGAGGGGAACTGGGTGACGGTGAGATCAGGAACGGGGAACATGTGACACAAAGAAGTTAAACTAAGAGTCCAGGGTGAAAACTAACATAAACGTGACATTACTCCCCCCCTCCGGAAGGCGCGACCTCGCGCCGGAGAAGAACACAGGGTGAGGGGGGTGGGACCAACTGGAAGACCGGCGGTGGCTCGGGTGGTATCGGCAGGCCCGGCTGGAGTGCTGGCGGCGGCGGTGGCGGTTCAGGCTGGGCCGGCTGGAGTGCCGGCTGGACGGCCGGCGGTGGAACAGGCGGTGCCGGCTGGGGCGCCGGCGGTGGAGCAGGCGGTGCCGGCTGAGGCGCCGGCGGTGGAGCAGGCGGTGCCAGCGGTGGAGCAGGCGGTGGCGCAGGCTGGGGCGCCGACGGTGGAGCAGGCGGGACCGGCTGGAGTGCCGGCTGGACGGCCGGCGGTGGCTCTGGCGGGGCCGGCTGGAGTGCCGGCTGGACGGCCGGCGATGGCTCAGGCGGGGCCGGCTGGAGTGCCGGCTGGACGGCCGGCGGTGGCTCTGGCGGGGCCGGCTGGAGTGCCGGCTGGGGTGCTGGCCGTGGAGGCTCTGGGAGGGCCGGCTGGAGTGCCGGCTGGGGTGCTGGCCGTGGAGGCTCTGGGAGGGCCGGCTGCGGCTCTGGGAGGTCGCGGAAGGCCGGCGGCGGCTCTGGGAGGTCGCTGAAGGCCGGCGGCGGCTCTGGGAGGTCGCTGAAGGCCGGCGGCGGCTCTGGGAGGTCGCTGAAGGCCGGCGGCGGCACTGGGAGGTCGCTGAAGGCCGGCGGCGGCACTGGGAGGTCGCTGAAGTCCGGCGGCGGCACTGGGAGGTCGCGGAAGGCCGGCGGCGGCTCTGGGAGGTCGCGGAAGGCCGGCGGCGGCTCTGGGAGGTCGCGGAAGGCCGGCGGCGGCTCTGGGAGGTCGCGGAAGGCCGGCGGCGGCACTGGGAGGTCGCGGAAGGCCGGCGGCGGCTCTGGGAGGTCGCTGAAGGCCGGCGGCGGCACTGGGAGGTCGCTGAAGGCCGGCGGCGGCACGGGGAGGTCGCTGAAGGCCGGCGGCGGCACTGGGAGGTCGCTGAAGGCCGGCGGCGGCACTGGGAGGTCGCTGAAGGCCGGCGGCGGCACTGGGAGGTCGCTGAAGGCCGGCGGCTGCTCAGTCACTGGGGGGTCGGGCCACGGCAGCTCAGTCTCTGGCGGGTCGGGCCACAGACTGTCCAGCTGGACCGGAGGCGGTGGCTCTGGCCACGGGAGTTCAACCTCGGCCGCTCGGGGGATCGGCTCACTGGGCTCGGCCGCTCGGGGGATCGGCTCACTGGGCTCGGCCGCTCGGGATGAACTCTGTTCGGATTCGGCCGCTCGGGACGAACTCAGTTCGGATTCGGCCGCTCGGGATGAACTCCGTTCGGTCTCGGCCGCTCGGGTTAAACTCTGTTCGGTCTCGGCCGCTCGGGTTAAACTCTGTTCGGTCTCGGCCGCTCGGAATGAATTCTGTTCGGTTTCGGCCGCTCGGGAACAACAGAGTTCGGGTTCGGCCGCTCGGGAACAACAGAGTTCGGGTTCGGCCGCTCGGGGACACAGATCAACAACAGAGGCCACGGGAATACTCCGCTTACCCCGTTTACGGCGATGGCGACGCGTTGACTCGGTCGCGGCGGTCGGGAGCGATGGCTCAGATGTACCACCCGGGGGAACTTCCTCAACCTCGTACTCCACCCCATTGAGCCACAGCACGAGATTGATGTACTCCGCCAGCGATTCTCCTGGGCACCGTTGCGCCCGGATGGTTGACGCATCCAACCCCCACTCAAACCAAAAGTTGAGGGCTGAATCGTCCCAATTCACTTGATGGTAGAGTCTGAGAAAGTCCGCAATATACTCTGTCAACGCCCGGCCTTCTTGACGGAGCGAGAGCAGGCTTAGCTCAGCTAGTCCAGGTGAATCCATAATAAACAGTCTTTTGAGGCGACTAAACCTTGGTCCTTTGTGGGTGACCAAACCAGGTCAGTTCTTCTGTTACACAAAGTGTGCGTAGAGCTGGCGTGCGATGCGGAGAGAGACGCGGAGACGCGGAGTCCAAAACATAAACACTTTAATTATAAAACAGAAAACAAAACAGCACATGGGAGTGCAAAACAAGAGGGCATCCACACGAAGAGTAGCACAACATAAGGATAACGTTTAGAACTGACAATCTGGGGAGTGAACAGGGGGAACTTAAATAATGACTATGATTAGCTGAAACACAAGACACCTGTGACTAAATGAGTGACGAGGGGAACTGGGTGACGGTGAGATCAGGAACGGGGAACATGTGACACAAAGAAGTTAAACTAAGAGTCCAGGGTGAAAACTAACATAAACGTGACAAGCAGATAAAGGAATCAACGCAATGTAATATTTGTATAAAGCCTTCCTCCATGGGAAACAAAATAACTTAAATATTAGTATTTTTTAAATAATTCCTGCTCATGTAATGCAGCAGAGTAATGCAGTTTTTTTTAACTCAAGCAGTTAACAGTTTGAATCGATCTGCCATCGTTTTTGCATCCTTTTAAATACCTTATTTCATTTATTGTGTAAGTGTTCACAAAACATCGATCTATCAGCGAATCTGCTCAGGAAGCGCGTTTGAACTCGAGAACAGGAGTCAGACTAGTTAAAAGCAGATAAAAGAATTAACACAATGTAACTATATACTCAAGAATTAGTTATAAATAACTTTGACTGTTAGACGCTGCATTTGAAGAGAGTCAGCGCGCGCTGCTCAGGGAAGCCTTTCCAATGTATATTGACTCACGAGCGAGAGTCAGAATTCAGCAATAAAGTACATAAATAAACGTAGGTGCTTAGACGGTTATGCGTTGGCGCGAGTCCAGGAGAGGACGCGCGTTTAAACTTCACTTACCTTTCCCATAGTAGAAAATCCGTTGCCGAGTAAAGACGAATGAGAGTCAGAATTCGGCCATATAAGTGCATAAATCTTCAAGCAAACACGCTGCAGTGGTTACTTGATAATCGGAAACAATTTCCGTTTGATCATAAACTCTCTCACATAAATCTATTTTAGGAGATTATGATCTCTCTCTCCAGCAGTAATGGCGTCTTTGAAAAGCTTTGAGGCTTTGAATTGCAGCGCTCTGATTCGTTCAAACGTCAGTGCTCTCACTGACAGGGGTGTAATTTTGTGATATTATGAATGTAAAATAGAGAGATTTAACTTACTAATTAAAGTAAAAAATCGATTGCAAGTTTTTTTTCAGGATTTAAAAAAATAAAATGCATGCCCATTGGAATGGACATGTTCACACATACTGTATTGAAATGTATTATATATCAGGTGTAATGTTGTTATGTCACCAATAGATGGGGTGGACGCTCTATCTAAAATTCAGTTTTCACTTCATTAGTGAAAGTCTATGGAGATTTTATGATTTTAATCTTCAGTTTTATCAAAAATCATAAGTCTGATCAGTCTGAAAAGGGATAGCAACTCAAGTCAGAACAGGTCTGAAGTCTGAGCAGAGTTTAGTGGTTGTAGCTTTAAAGCTCTAGGAGGAGATGCTCTGAGAATTTTAGGTAAGAAGAAGAATAATAATAATAATAATAATAATAATAATAATAATAAGTTTAGATACAATATCACTAAGTTGGCTTTCTCAAGCCAACTTAATAATAAGTTTAGATACAATATCACTAAGTTGGCTTTCTCAAGCCAACTTAACTAGATAGAGGAAGTTTATGATATAAACTTCAGTTGGCTTGAGAAAGCCTATCCTGAAAGTTAAATTTATTTGTAAAAGCTTAAAAAGTTGTTTAAGTTTACAGATATATAGATGGAAAGAATTAGATCTTGAGCATATATACACTTGTTAGTTATTGCCTTGCGTTGTTTCTAGGCAGTTACTAAGGTGTCGTTATATTCTTTGATCATAATTTAATCTTTAATCAATTGATGATCAATTTTGCTAGCAAGATTTAATGTTAATTATCTTGTTGCTAGCAAGATTTAGAATGAATTCCGAAGTCATTAGCAACATTTAACATAAATAAGCATGTTGCTGGCAAGAATTCGCTGAATTAGCATATTGGTAGCAAGATTTATTGTTAATTAACAAGTTGCTATCAAGATTTAGCATGATCTAGCATGTCACTAGTGAGAATTTGCGTGATCTAGCATGTTGCTAGCAAGATTTAACGTTAATTAACAAGACGCTATTGACATTTAGTGTGAACTAACATCTCGCTAGTGAGATTTGTTAATTCGTAGGTCGCTTGTGAGATTTAACATGAGTTAACATGTCACTGACGAGAATGAATGTTATTTAACAAGTCACTAGTGAGATTTAATGTTTTAAAGAACACAAGAGTCAGTTGACGCAGAGACTGGAGGTTATTGATGATTCAGCTGAACAGTGAGTGGTCTGAAATATCAAAGAATAATAATGAATATTAAATATAAATCTAAAATAAACAACATTTACATTGGTAATAAACATGAGTAAATAATTAATTGATTACAGAAGTGTTGCAATACTTGGTTAGTGCACAAAATGGCATCTAGGGAACATACATGGAGTTTTTTCATCATGAGGGATCATCGGTGTTGTAACGAAATACCAAAAAATAAATAACAATGCTTTTTGATCCCCAAAGTGTTGAAAATTGTAATTAGTTTATAAAAATGTTTAAGGTTTAATTACATCCTTGGCTTTTAACGGTCAGTTTTCACTAATGTGAATACTTTGTTTTATTTCTATTTTAAAGATGTAATTAAGCATTATTAATATAGTCTTACCACTTTCTAAACAGACTGCAGTTCCACTGCATATATATGGAGCCCTTTATACATTTATTTACTATATAAATGTGTGTATAGATAGATATGTATGTGTGTGTATATATATATATATATATATATATATATATATATATATATATGTATATATGTGTGTGTGTGTGTGTATATAAAGCCTTTCTTCATGTGAAATAAAATAACTTAAATATTAGTATTTCTTAAATAATTCCTGCTAAAGTACAATGAGGAGAGTAATGCTGTTTTTTCTAATCTCAAGCAGTTTTCAGATTGACTCGATCTGCCATGTCAGACTTCAGTTCAACACGGAACACAGTTCAACATTATAGCAGATAAAGGAATCAACGCAATGTAATATTTGTATAAAGCCTTCCTCCATGGGAAACAAAATAACTTAAATATTAGTATTTTTAAAATAATTCCTGCTCATGTAATGCAGCAGAGTAATGCAGTTTTTTTGAACTCAAGCAGTTTACAGTTTGAAGCGATCTGCCATCGTTTTTGCATCCTTTTAAATACCTTATTTCATTTATTGTTTAAGTGTTCACAAAACATCGATGTATCAGCGAATCTGCTCAGGAAACGCGTTTGAACTCGAGAACAGGAGTCAGACTTTAGTTAAAAGCAGATAAAAGAATTAACACAATGTAACTATATACTCAAGAATTAGTTATAAAATATAGCTGCAAGCAGCAATGACCGGGGTTCAAACGTAGCAGGACCATCTGAGATGTCATGACTGTTTGTGGTCAATCTGACTAGTTATCCTAATGTGCACAGTTCTGTGAAGTTTCTACTTTGTGCAAACAATGTATAGACATCTTTCAAAGATGTTCAGAATGAGAAGATCAAATGATATTAATATTGTGAACTGAACATCTGAACTGTAATGTCGATCTATGTCAATCTGACTTGTTCTCCACATAAACACATCTTTATGAAGTTTCTAGTTTGTGTAAACGATGTATAGACGTATCATATTACACATTTTTTCACTATAGGAAGATCTATCAAATTATATTAATATCGTGTGGATATGTTTAACACCACACATCATATCATCTGAACTTTTATGTCAGTCTATGTCAATCTGACTTGTTCTCCACATGAAAAGATTTTCTAGCCTGACGGCGCCTCTTGTGGACAAAGGTAGTATTACAGCTTTTCTAAGATTTTAAAATATAGATAGTTTATTATTTATTGTGAGCCCTATGAGCATCAGAAATACATGAGACCTGACACATTTCTTCAAAATGACTTGTTCTTAACATGTTCACAGTTCTGTGACGTTTCTCTTGTGGACAAAAGTAGTATTACAGCTTTTCTAAGATTTTAAAATATAGAGTGTTTATAATTTATTGTGAGCCGTACGAGCATCAGAAATACATGAAACCTCACAAGTTTCTTCATAATGTCTTGTTCTTAACATTTACACAGTTTTGTGAAGTTTCTTGTTTTTGGACAAGATATATAGACATTTTAATCACAATAGGCCAAATCAGAAATATATGAAAAATTGTATCTGCTGAACGGTTTAACTAATCAAAAATCCTTTGACAACTTTTTGCCTTGAGTGTCCCTAGATGATGCGTGTGAATTTTCAAGCCAGTGAGATTGACGGCCTATGACGAGTTTGAAAAATTTTATATTTCAAAAATCTCCAATATTTCGCAAACAATTTGATTGACAGCAGTGGTTCTTGAGGCAAAGTTGTTCAGTATGAGGAGATCTATCAGATGATATCAATATTCTGTGGATGCGTGAAACACCACGTGAGTAGAGACGCAAAAAACTCGTTAGCGCCAACTAGTGTCCGATTTTCTTCAAAATTCTGACAGACCACTAGGGCCATGAGTCAAACACGCCCATCGAGTTTCGTTCCGATCGACCTTCGTTAAGCTAGTCTAATTGATGCTCAAAGTTCATTGGCCGATGACGGTCATGTTTTTTGAGATACACCAATGTCCTCATAGACCATCATGGACCCTTGGACAAAGACGGTGCATGACAAGTCTCAGGTCAATCGGACTACCATGTGACCCTGTACAGGTGATTGAGTGTTTATTTCGCAATATAGCGCCACCAAGTGGTCAATCATCGCAGTTTTTTTGGTGTGACCACATATTGATCTTATAGATGACTATGTGAAGTTTTGTGAGATTATCTCTTTGCGTTCCAGAGGTATTACGATTTTAGCAAAAGTGTCTCCGCCTTATGCGAACGTTTTATTGTCTTGTTGCAAGCGTGAATCACCGATCAAAATTCCTTTGACAACTTTTGGTTATGAGAGTCTCTAGATGATGCGCGGGAAATTTTGCGTGATTTGGACAAACGGCCTATGAGGAGTTCGAAAAATTTTTTTTTCAGAAAATTCAAAATGGCGGAAAATTTTTATAGGCGGAAATGAAATCGGAGATATACATTTTTTAAGTCTTGAGCCAAGGATTCCAGGGATATAAGACACTTGAGTCTACGACAAACGGTTTACGAGTTATGAGCGTGTACGCGTTTGTAGTTGCTGTAGCGCCACCTATTGCCCGATTTGCGTCATATTTTGATACGTTCTCCCCAAATTGAGACCTACCATCTAACCAACTTTCAAGTCTCTAGACCTTACGGTTTGGTCTGCACGATAAGAAGTACGGCAGAATAATAATAATAATAATAAATATAGCTGCAAGCAGCAATGACCGGGGTTCAAACGTAGCAGGACCATCTGAGTTGTCACGACGGTTTGTGGTCAATCTGACTAGTTCTCCTAATGTGCACAGTTCTGTGAAGTTTCTACTTTGTGTAAACAATGTATAGACATCTTTCAAAGATGTTCAGAATGAGAAGATCAAATGATATTGACATTGTGAACTGAACATATGAACTGTTATGTCGGTCTATGTCAATCTGACTTGTTCTCCACATAAACAGAGCTTTATGAAGTTTCTAGTTTGTGTAAATGATATATAGACGTTACAAAATTTTTTCAGTATGGGAAGATCTATCAAATGATAACAATGCGGATATGTTTAACACTACACGTCATATCATTTGAACTGTTATGACCTTTTTTTGTCAATCTGACTAGTTTTCCTAATGAGCACAGTTCTGTGAAGTTTCTACTCTGTGCAAACAATGAATAGACATCTTTCAAAGATGTTCAGACTGAGAAGATTAAATGATATTAATATTGTGAACTGAACATCTGAACTGTTCTGTCGGTTTATGTCAGTCTATGTCAATCTGACTTGTTCTCCACATAAAAAGATTTTCTAGCCTGATGGTGCCTCTTGTGGACAAACGTAGTATTACAGCTTTTCTAAGATTTTAAAATGTAGATCATTTGTAATTTATTGTGAGCCCTATGAGCATCAGAAATACATGAGACCTGACACATTTCTTCAAAATGACTTGTTCTTAACATGTTCACAGATCTGTGACGTTTCTCTTGTTGACAAAACTAGTATTACAGCTTTTCTAAGATTTTAAAATGTAGATGGTTTATAATTTATTGTGAGCCGTACGAGCATCAGAAATACATGAAACCTCACAAGTTTCTTCATAATGTCTGGTTCTTAACATTTACACAGTTTTGTGAAGTTTCTTGTTTTTGGACAAGATATATAGACATTTTAATCACAATAGGACAAATCAGAAATATATGAAAAATTGTATCTGCTGAACGGTTTAACTAATCGAAAATCCTTTGACAACTTTTTGCCTTGAGTGTCCCTAGATGATGCGTGTGAATTTTCAAGCCAGTGAGATTGACGGCCTATGATAAGTTCGAAAAATTTGAAATTTCAAAAATCTCCAATATTTCGCAAACAATTTGATTGACAGCAGTGGTTCTTGAGGCAAAGTTGTTCAGTATGAGGAGATCTATCAGATGATATCAATATTTTGTGGATGCGTGAAACACCACGTGAGTAGAGACGCAAAAAACTCGTTAGCGCCAACTAGTGTCCGATTTTCTTCAAAATTCTGACAGACCACTAGGGCCATGAGTCAAACATGCCCATCGAGTTTCGTTCCGATCGACCTTCGTTAAGCTAGTCTAATTGATGCTCAAAGTTCATTGGCCGATGACGGTCATGTTTTTTGAGATACACCAATATCCTCATAGACCATCATGGACCCTTGGACAAAGACCGTGCATGACAAGTTTCAGAACAATCAGACAAACATGTGACCCTGTACAGGTGATTTAGTGTTTTTTTCACAATATAGCGCCACCAAGTGGTCAACTAGCCCAGTTTTTTTGGTGTGACCACAAAATGACCTGTGAAGTTTGTTGAGATTATCTCTTTGCGTTCCAGAGTTATTACGATTTTAGCAAAAGTGTCTCCGCACTATGCGAACGTTTTAGCGTGTTGTTGCAAGCCTGAATCACCGATCAAAATTATTTGAATAACTTTTGGTCATGAGAGTCTCTAGATGATATGTGTGAAGTTTCACGTTATTTGGACAAACGGCCTATGAGGAGTTCGAAAAATTTTTTTTTCAGAAAATTCAAAATGGCGGAAAATTTTTATGGGCGGAAATAAAATCGGAGATATACATTTTTTAAGTCTTGAGCCAAGGATTCCAGGGATATAAGACACTTGAGTGTACGACAAACTGTCTATGAGTTATTAGCAATTTAGGTATTTTGATCGCTGTAGCGCCACCTATTGGCCAATCGGGGTCATATTTTGATACGTTCTCCCCAAATTGAGACCTACCTTCTGGCTAACTTTCAAGTCTCTAGACATTATGGTTTGATCTGCACGATAAGAAGTACGGCAGAATAATAATAATAATAATAAAAATCTTAACAATTACAATAGGTTTTCAACGCTTCGCGTTTGAACCCCTAAATATAGCTGCAAGCAGCAATGACCGGGGTTCAAACGTAGCAGGACCATCTGAGCTGTCATGACTGTTTGTGGTCAATCTGACTAGTTCTCCTAATGTGCACAGTTCTGTGAAGTTTCTACTTTGTGCAAACAATGTATAGACATCTTTCAAAGATGTTCAGAATGAGAAGATCGAATGATATTGACATTGTGAACTGAACATATGAACAGTTATGTCGGTGTATGTCGGTCTATGTCAATCTGACTTATTCTCCACATAAACAGAGCTTTATGAAGTTTCTAGTTTGTGTAAATGATATATAGACATGTTACAATTTTTTTCAGTATGGGAAGATCTATCAAATGATAAAAATGTGGATATGTCTAACACTACCAGTCATATCATTTGAACTGTTATGACCTTTTTTTTGTCAATCTGACTAGTTTTCCTAATGAGCACAGTTCTGTGAAGTTTCTACTCTGTGCAAACAATGAATAGACATCTTTCAAAGATGTTCAGACTGAGAACATTAAATGATATTAATATTGTGAACTGAACATCTGAACTGTTCTGTCGTTTTATGTCAGTCTATGTCAATCTGACTTGTTCTCCACATAAAAAGATTTTCTAGCCTGATGGTGCCTCTTGTGGACAAAAGTAGTATTACAGCTTTTCTAAGATTTTAAAATATAGATCATTTATAATTTATTGTGATCCCTAAGAGCATCAGAAATACATGAAACCCCACACATTTCTTCAAAATGACTTGTTCTTAACATTTAC
The DNA here is from genome assembly GCA_037043235.1 of Rhodeus uyekii. NCBI lineage: Eukaryota > Metazoa > Chordata > Actinopteri > Cypriniformes > Acheilognathidae > Rhodeus > Rhodeus uyekii. The sequence continues at coordinate 28,533 of JAWRVZ010000765.1, forward strand.
ACAGTTTTGTGAAGTTTCTTGTTTGTGGACAAGATATATAGACTTTTTACTCACAATAGGCCAGACCAGAAATATTTGAAAAATTGTATCTGCTGAACGGTTTAACTAATTGAAAATCCTTTGACAACTTTTTGCCTTGAGTGTCCCTAGATGATGCGTGTGAATTTTCAAGCCAGTGAGATTGACGGCCTATGACGAGTTCGAAAAATTTGAAATTTCAAAAATCTCCAATATTTCGCAAACAATTTGATTGACAGCAGTGGTTCTTGAGGCAAAGTTGTTCAGTATGAGGAGACCTATCAGATGATATCAATATTTTGTGGATGCGTGAAACACCACGTGAGTAGAGACGCAAAAAACTCCTTAGCGCCAACTAGTGTCCGATTTTCTTCAAAATTCTGAGAGACCACTACGGCCATGAGTCAAACACGCCCATCGAGTTTCGTTCCAATCGACCTTCGATAAGCTAGTCTAATTGATGCTCAAAGTTCATTGGCCGATGACGGTCATGTTTTTTGAGATACACCAATGTCCTCATAGACCATCATGGAACCTTGGACAAAGACCGTGCATGACAAGTCTCAGGTCAATCGGACTAACATGTGACCCTGTACAGGTGATTGAGTGTTTTTTTCGCAATATAGCGCCACCAAGTGGTCAATCATCGCAGTTTTTTTGGTGTGACCACAAATTGAGCTTATACATGACTATGTGAAGTTTGGTGAGATTATCTCTTTGCGTTCCAGAGCTATTACAATTTTAGCAAAAGTGTCTCCGCCTTATCCGAACGTTTTATTGTCTTGTTGCAAGCGTGAATCACCGATCAAAATTCTTTTGACAACTTTTGGTCATGAGAGTCTCTAGATGATGTGTGTGAAATTTTGCGTGATTTGGACAAACGGTCTATGAGGAGTTCGAAAACTTTTTTTTTCAGAAAATTAAAAATGGCGGAAAATTTTTATAGGCGGAAATGAAATCGGAGATATACATTTTTTAAGTTTTGAGCCAAGGATTCCAGAGATATAAGACACTTGAGTGTACGACAAACGGTTTACGAGTTATGAACATGTACGCGTTTGTAGTCGCTGTAGCGCCACCTATAGCCCGATTTGCGTCATATTTTGATACGTTCTCCCCAAATTGAGACCTACCATCTGACCAACTTTCAAGTCTCTAGACCTTACGGTTTGGTCTGCACGATAAGAAGTACGGCAGAAGAATAATAATAAATATAGCTGCAAGCAGCAATGACCGGGGTTCAAACGTAGCAGGACCATCTGAGCTGTCATGACGGTTTGTGGTCAATCTGACTAGTTCTCCTAATGTGCACAGTTCTGTGAAGTTTCTACTTTGTGTAAACAATGTATAGACATCTTTCAAAGATGTTCAGAATGAGAAGATCAAATGATATTGACATTGTGAACTGAACATATGAACTGTTATGTCGGTCTATGTCAATCTGACTTGTTCTCCACATAAACAGAGCTTTATGAAGTTTCTAGTTTGTGTAAATGATATATAGACGTTACAAAAAAATTTCAGTATGGGAAGATCTATCAAATGATAACAATGTGGATATGTTTAACACTACACGTCATATCATTTGAACTGTTATGACCTTTTTTGTCAATCTGACTAGTTTTCCTAATGAGCACAGTTCTGTGAAGTTTCTACTCTGTGCAAACAATGAATAGACATCTTTCAAAGATGTTCAGACTGAGAAGAATAAATGATATTAATATTGTGAACTGAACATCTGAACTGTTCTGTCGGTTTATGTCAGTCTATGTCAATCTGAGTTGTTCTCCACATAAAAAGATTTTCTAGCCTGATGGTGCCTCTTGTGGACAAAAGTAGTATTACAGCTTTTCTAAGATTTTAAAATGTAGATCATTTGTAATTTATTGTGAGCCCTATGAGCATCAGAAATACATGAGACCTGACACATTTCTTCAAAATGACTTGTTCTTAACATGTTCACAGATCTGTGACGTTTCTCTTGTGGACAAAACTAGTATTACAGCTTTTCTAAGATTTTAAAATGTAGATGGTTTATAATTTATTGTGAGCCGTACGAGCATCAGAAATACATGAAACCTCACAAGTTTCTTCATAATGTCTGGTTCTTAACATTTACACAGTTTTGTGAAGTTTCTTGTTTTTGGACAAGATATATAGACATTTTAATCACAATAGGCCAAATCAGAAATATATGAAAAATTGTATCTGCTGAACGGTTTAACTAATCGAAAATCCTTTGACAACTTTTTGCCTTGAGTGTCCCTAGATGATGCATGTGAATTTTCAAGACAGTGAGATTGACGGCCTATGACGAGTTCGAAAAATTTGAAATTTCAAAAATCTCCAATATTTCGCAAACAATTTGATTGACAGCAGTGGTTCTTGAGGCAAAGTTGTTCAGTATGAGGAGATCTATCAGATGAAGTCAATATTTTGTGGATGCGTGAAACACCACGTGAGTAGAGACGCAAAAAACTCGTTAGCGCCAACTAGTGTCCGATTTTCTTCAAAATTCTGACAGACCACTAGGGCCATGAGTCAAACACGCCCATCAAGTTTCGTTCCGATCGACCTTCGTTAAGCTGGTCTAATTGATGCTCAAAGTTCATTGGCCGATGACGGTCATGCTTTTTGAGATAAACCAATGTCCTCATAGACCATCATGGACCCTTGGACAAAGACCGTGCATAACAAGTCTCAGGTCAATCGGACTACCATGTGACCCTGTACAGGTGATTGAGTGTTTTTTTCGCAATATAGCGCCACCAAGTGGTCAATCATCGCAGTTTTTTTGGTGTGACCACAAATTGAGCTTATACATGACTATGTGAAGTTTGGTGAGATTATCTCTTTGCGTTCCAGAGCTATTACGATTTTAGCAAAAGTGTCTCCGCCTTATGCGAACGTTTTAGCGTGTCGTTGCAAGCGTGAATCACCGATCAAAATTATTTGAATAACTTTTGGTCATGAGAGTCTCTAGATTATATGTGTGAAGTTTCGCGTTATTTGGACAAACGGTCTATGAGGAGTTCGAAAACTTTTTTTTTCAGAAAATTCAAAATGGCGGAAAATTTTTATAGGCGGAAATGAAATCGGAGATATACATTTTTTAAGTCTTGTGCCAAGGATTCCAGAGATATAAGACACTTGAGTGTACAACAAACGGTTTACGAGTTATGAACATGTACGCGTTTGTAGTCGCTGTAGCGCCACCTATAGCCCGATTTGCGTCATATTTTGATACGTTCTCCCCAAATTGAGACCTACCATCTGACAAAGTTTCAAGTCTCTAGACCTTACGGTTTGGTCTGCACGAGACGCATTACGGCAGAAGAATAATAATAATAATAATAATAATAATAAAAATCCTAACAATTACAATAGGTTTTCAACGCTTCGCGTTTGAACCCCTAATAAATATAGCTGCAAGCAGCAATGACCGGGGTTCAAACGTAGCAGGACCATCTGAGCTGTCATGACTGTTTGTGGTCAATCTGACTAGTTCTCCTAATGTGCACAGTTCTGTGAGGTTTCTACTTTGTGCAAACAATGTATATACATCTTTCAAAGATGTTCAGAATGAGAAGATCAAATGATATTGACATTGTGAACTGAACATATGAACAGTTATGTCGGTTTATGTCGGTCTATGTCAATCTGACTTGTTCTCCACATACACAAAGCTTTATGAAGTTATGGATATGTTTAACACTGCACGTCATATCATTTGAACTGTTATGACCTTTTTTTGTCAATCTGACTAGTTTTCCTAATGAGCACAGTTCTGTGAAGTTTCTACTCTGTGCAAACAATGAATAGACATCTTTCAAAGATGTTCAGACTGAGAAGATTAAATGATATTAATATTGTGAACTGAACATCTGAACTGTTCTGTCGGTTTATGTCAGTCTATGTCAATCTGACTTGTTCTCCACATAAAAAGATTTTCTGGCCTGATGGTGCCTCTTGTGGACAAAACTACTATTACAGCTTTTCTAAGATTTTAAAATGTAGATCGTTTGTAATTTATTGTGAGCCCTATGAGCATCAGAAATACATGAGACCTGACACATTTCTTCAAAATGACTTGTTCTTAACATGTTCACAGATCTGTGACGTTTCTCTTGTGGACAAAACTAGTATTACAGCTTTTCTAAGATTTTAAAATGTAGATGGTTTATAATTTATTGTGAGCCGTACGAGCATCAGAAATACATGAAACCTCACAGGTTTCTTCATAATTTCTTGTTCTTAACATTTACACAGTTTTGTGAAGTTTCTTGTTTTTGGACAAGATATATAGACATTATAATCACAATAGGCCAAATCAGAAATATATGAAAAATTGTATCTACTGAACGGTTTAACTAATCGAAAATCCTTTGACAACTTTTTGCCTTGAGTGTCCCTAGATGATGCGTGTGAATTTTCAAGCCAGTGAGATTGACGGCCTATGACGAGTTCGAAAAATTTGAAATTTCAAAAATCTCCAATATTTCGCAAACAATTTGATTGACAGCAGTGGTTCTTGAGGAAAAGTTGTTCAGTATGAGGAGATCTATCAGATGATATCAATATTTTGTGGATGCGTGAAACACCACGTGAATAGAGACGCAAAAAACTCGTTAGCGCCAAATAGTGTCCGATTTTCTTCAAAATTCTGACAGACCACTAGGGCCATGAGTCAAACACGCCCATCGAGTTTCGTTCCGATCGACCTTCGATAAGCTAGTCTAATTGATGCTCAAATTTCATTGGCCGATGACGGTCATGTTTTTTGAGATACACCAATGTCCTCATAGAGCATCATGGACCCTTGGACAAAGACCGTGCATGACAAGTCTCAGGTCAATCGGACTACCATGTGACCCTGTACAGGTGAATGAGTGTTTTTTTCGCAGTATAGCGCCACCAAGTGGTCAATCATGGCAGTTTTTTTGGTGTGACCACAAATTGAGCTTATACATGACTATGTGAAGTTTGGTGAGATTATCTCTTTGCGTTCCAGAGCTATTACGATTTTAGCAAAAGTGTCTCCGCCTTATGCGAACGTTTTATTGTCTTGTTGCAAGCGTGAATCACCAATTAAAATTCCTTTGACAACTTTTGGTCATGAGAGTCTCTAGATGATGCGTGGGAAATTTTGCGTGATTTGGCCAAACGGCCTATGAGGAGTTCGAAAAAATTTTTTTTCAGAAAATTCAAAATGGCGGAAAATTTTTATAGGCGGAAATGAAATCGGAGATATACATTTTTTAAGTCTTGAGCCAAGGATTCCAGGGATATAAGACACTTGAGTGTACGACAAACTGTCTATGAGTTATTAGCAATTTAGGTATTTTGATCGCTGTAGCGCCACCTATTGGCCAATCGGGGTCATATTTTGATACGTTCTCCCCAAATTGAGACCTACCTTCTGGCCAACTTTCAAGTCTCTAGACATTACGGTTTGGTCTGCACGATAAGAAGTACGGCAGAATAATAATAATAATAATAAAAATCTTAACAATTACAATAGGTTTTCAACGCTTCGCGTTTGAACCCCTAATAATAATAAAAATCCTAACAATTACAATAGGTTTTCAACGCTTCGCGTTTGAACCCCTAAATATAGCTGCAAGCAGCAATGACCGGGGTTCAAACGTAGCAGGACCATCTGAGCTGTCATGACGGTTTGTGGTCAATCTGACTAGTTCTCCTAATGTGCACAGTTCTGTGAAGTTTCTACTTTGTGTAAACTATGTATAGACATCTTTTAAAGATGTTCAGAATGAGAAGATCAAATGATATTGACATTGTGAACTGAACATATGAACTGTTATGTCGGTCTATGTCAATCTGACTTGTTCTCCACATAAACAGAGCTTTATGAAGTTTCTAGTTTGTGTAAATGATATAGACGTTACAAAAAAATTTCAGTATGGGAAGATCTATCAAATGATAACAATGTGGATATGTTTAACACTACACGTCATATCATTTGAACTGTTATGACCTTTTTTTGTCAATCTGACTAGTTTTCCTAATGAGCACAGTTCTGTGAAGTTTCTACTCTGTGCAAACAATGAATAGTCATCTTTCAAAGATGTTCAGACTGAGAAGATTAAATGATATTAATATTGTGAACTGAACATCTGAACTGTTCTGTCGGTTTATGTCAGTCTATGTCAATCTGACTTGTTCTCCAAATAAAAAGATTTTCTAGCCTGATGGTGCCTCTTGTGGACAAAAGTAGTATTACAGCTTTTCTAAGATTTTAAAATGTAGATCATTTGTAATTTATTGTGAGCCCTATGAGCATCAGAAATACATGAGACCTGACACATTTCTTCAAAATGACTTGTTCTTAACATGTTCACAGATCTGTGACGTTTTTCTTGTGGACAAAACTAGTATTACAGCTTTTCTAAGATTTTAAAATGTAGATGGTTTATAATTTATTGTGAGCCGTACGAGCATCAGAAATACATGAAACCTCACAAGTTTCTTCATAATGTCTGGTTCTTAACATTTACACAGTTTTGTGAAGTTTCTTGTTTTTGGACAAGATATATAGACATTTTAATCACAATAGGCCAAATCAGAAATATATGAAAAATTGTATCTGCTGAACGGTTTAACTAATCGAAAATCCTTTGACAACTTTTTGCCTTGAGTGTCCCTAGATGATGCATGTGAATTTTCAAGACAGTGAGATTGACGGCCTATGACGAGTTCGAAAAATTTGAAATTTCAAAAATCTCCAATATTTCGCAAACAATTTGATTGACAGCAGTGGTTCTTGAGGCAAAGTTGTTCAGTATGAGGAGATCTATCAGATGAAGTCAATATTTTGTGGATGCGTGAAACACCACGTGAGTAGAGACGCAAAAAACTTGTTAGCGCCAACTAGTGTCCGATTTTCTTCAAAATTCTGACAGACCACTAGGGCCATGAGTCAAACACGCCCATCGAGTTTCGTTCCGATCGACCTTCGTTAAGCTGGTCTAATTGATGCTCAAAGTTCATTGGCCGATGACGGTCATGTTTTTTGAGATACACCAATGTCCTCATAGACCATCATGGACCCTTGGACAAAGACCGTGCATGACAAGTCTCAGGTCAATCGGACTACAATGTGACCCTGTACAGGTGATTGAGTGTTTTTTTCGCAATATAGCGCCACCAAGTGGTCAACTGGCCCAGTTTTTTTGGTGTGACCACAAATTGAGCTTATACATGACTATGTGAAGTTTGGTGAGATTATCTCTTTGCGTTCCAGAGCTATTCTGATTTTAGCAAAAGTGTCTCAGCCTTATGCGAACGTTTTAGCGTGTCGTTGCAAGCGTGAATCACCGATCAAAATTATTTGAATAACTTTTGGTCATGAGAGTCTCTAGATGATATGTGTGAAGTTTCGCGTTATTTGGACAAACGGTCTATGAGGAGTTCGAAAACTTTTTTTTTCAGAAAATTCAAAATGGCGGAAAATTTTTATAGGCGGAAATGAAATCGGAGATATACATTTTTTAAGTCTTGAGCCAAGGATTCCAGAGATATAAGACACTTGAGTGTACGACAAACGGTTTACGAGTTATGAACATGTACGCGTTTGTAGTCGCTGTAGCGCCACCTATAGCCCGATTTGCGTCATATTTTGATACTTTCTCCCCAAATTGAGACCTACCATCTGACAAAGTTTCAAGTCTCTAGACCTTACGGTTTGGTCTGCACAAGACGCATTACGGCAGAAGAATAATAATAATAATAATAATAATAATAATAATAATAATAAAAATCCTAACAATTACAATAGGTTTTCAACGCTTCGCGTTTGAACCCCTAAATATAGCTGCAAGCAGCAATGACCGGGGTTCAAACGTCGCAAGACCATCTGAGCTGTCAAGACGGTTTGTGGTCAATCTGACTAGTTCTCCTAATGTAAACAGTTCTGTGAAGTTTCTACTTTGTGTAAACAATGTATAGACATCTTTCAAAGATGTTCAGAATGAGAAGATCAAATGATATTGACATTGTGAACTGAACATATGAACTGTTATGTCGGTCTATGTCAATCTGACTTGTTCTCCACATAAACAGAGCTTTATGAAGTTTCTAGTTTGTGTAAATGATATATAGACGTTACAAAAAAATTTCAGTATGGGAAGATCTATCAAATGATAACAATGTGGATATGTTTAACACTACACGTCATATCATTTGAACTGTTATGACCTTTTTTTGTCAATCTGACTAGTTTTCCTAATGAGCACAGTTCTGTGAAGTTTCTACTCTGTGCAAACAATGAATAGACATCTTTCAAAGATGTTCAGACTGAGAAGATTAAATGATATTAATATTGTGAACTGAACATCTGAACTGTTCTGTCGGTTTATGTCAGTCTATGTCAATCTGACTTGTTCTCCACATAAAAAGATTTTCTAGCCTGATGGTGCCTCTTGTGGACAAAAGTAGTATTACAGCTTTTCTAAGATTTTAAAATGTAGATCATTTGTAATTTATTGTGAGCCCTATGAGCATCAGAAATACATGAGACCTGACACATTTCTTCAAAATGACTTGTTCTTAACATGTTCACAGATCTGTGACGTTTCTCTTGTGGACAAAACTAGTGTTACAGCTTTTCTAAGATTTTAAAATGTAGATGGTTTATAATTTATTGTGAGCCGTACGAGCATCAGAAATACATGAAACCTCACAAGTTTCTTCATAATGTCTGGTTCTTAACATTTACACAGTTTTGTGAAGTTTCTTGTTTTTGGACAAGATATATAGACATTTTAATCACAATAGGCCAAATCAGAAATATATGAAAAATTGTATCTGCTGAATGGTTTAACTAATCGAAAATCCTTTGACAACTTTTTGCCTTGAGTGTCCCTAGATGATGCATGTGAATTTTCAAGACAGTGAGATTGACGGCCTATGACGAGTTCGAAAAATTTGAAATTTCAAAAATCTCCAATATTTCGCAAACAATTTGATTGACAGCAGTGGTTCTTGAGGCAAAGTTGTTCAGTATGAGGAGATCTATCAGATGAAGTCAATATTTTGTGGATGCGTGAAACACCACGTGAGTAGAGACGCAAAAAACTCGTTAGCGCCAACTAGTGTCCGATTTTCTTCAAAATTCTGACAGACCACTAGGGCCATGAGTCAAACATGCCCATCGAGTTTCGTTCTGATCGACCTTCGTTAAGCTGGTCTAATTGATGCTCAAAGTTCATTGGCTGATGACGGTCATGTTTTTTGAGATACACCAATGTCCTCATAGACCATCATGGACCCTTGGACAAAGACCGTGCATGACAAGTCTCAGGTCAATCGGACTACCATGTGACCCTGTACAGGTGATTGAGTGTTTTTTTCGCAATATAGCGCCACCAAGTGGTCAATCATCGCAGTTTTTTTTGTGTGACCACAAATTGAGCTTATACATGACTATGTGAAGTTTGGTGAGATTATCTCTTTGCGTTCCAGAGCTATTACGATTTTAGCAAAAGTGTCTCCGCCTTATGCGAACGTTTTAGCGTGTCGTTGCAAGCGTGAATCACCGATCAAAATTATTTGAATAACTTTTGGTCATGAGAGTCTCTAGATGATATGTGTGAAGTTTCGCGTTATTTGGACAAACGGTCTATGAGGAGTTCGAAAACTTTTTTTTTCAGAAAATTCAAAATGGCGGAAAATTTTTATAGGCGGAAATGAAATCGGAGATATACATTTTTTAAGTCTTGAGCCAAGGATTCCAGAGATATAAGACACTTGAGTGTACGACAAACGGTTTACGAGTTATGAACATGTACGCGTTTGTAGTTGCTGTAGCGCCACCTATAGCCCGATTTGCGTCATATTTTGATACGTTCTCCCCAAATTGAGACCTACCATCTGACAAAGTTTCAAGTCTCTAGACCTTACGGTTTGGTCTGCACAAGACGCATTACGGCAGAAGAATAATAATAATAATAATAATAATAATAATAATAATAAATATAGCTGCAAGCAGCAATGACCGGGGTTCAAACGTCGCAAGACCATCTGAGCTGTCAAGACGGTTTGTGGTCAATCTGACTAGTTTTCCTAATGAGCACAGTTCTGTGAAGTTTCTACTCTGTGCAAACAATGAATAGACATCTTTCAAAGATGTTCAGACTGAGAAGATTAAATGATATTGTGAACTGAACATCTGAACTGTTCTGTCAGTTTATGTCAGTCTATGTCAATCTGACTTGTTCTCCACATAAAAAGATTTTCTAGCCTGATGGTGCCTCTTGTGGACAAAAGTAGTATTACAGCTTTTCTAAGATTTTAAAATGTAGATCGTTTGTAATTTATTGTGAGCCCTATGAGCATCAGAAATACATGAGACCTGACACATTTCTTCAAAATGACTTGTTCTTAACATGTTCACAGATCTGTGACGTTTCTCTTGAGGACAAAACTAGTATTACAGCTTTTCTAAGATTTTAAAATGTAGATCGTTTATAATTTATTGTGAGCCGTACGAGCATCAGAAATACATGAAACCTCACAAGTTTCTTCATAATGTCTTGTTCTTAACATTTACACAGTTTTGTGAAGTTTCTTGTTTTTGGACAAGATATATAGACATTTTAATCACAATAGGCCAAATCAGAAATATATGAAAAATTGTATTTGCTGAACGGTTTAACTAATCGAAAATCCTTTGACAACTTTTTGCCTTGAGTGTCCCTAGATGATGCGTGTGAATTTTCAAGCCAGTGAGATTGACGGCCTATGACGAGTTCGAAAAATTTGAAATTTCAAAAATCTCCAATATTTCGCAAACAATTTGATTGACAGCAGTGGTTCTTGAGGCAAAGTTGTTCAGTATGAGGAGATCTATCAGATGATATCAATATTTTGGGGATGCGTGAAACACCACGTGAGTAGAGACGCAAAAAACTTGTTAGCGCCAACTAGTGTCCGATTTTCTTCAAAATTCTGACAGACCACTAGGGCCATGAGTCAAACACGCCCATCGAGTTTCGTTCCGATCGACCTTCGTTAAGCTGGTCTAATTGATGCTCAAAGTTCATTGGCCGATGACGGTCATGTTTTTTGAGATACACCAATGTCCTCATAGACCATCATGGACCCTTGGACAAAGACCGTGCATGACAAGTCTCAGGTCAATCGGACTACCATGTGACCCTGTACAGGTGATTGAGTGTTTTTTTCGCAATATAGCGCCACCAAGTGGTCAATCATCGCAGTTTTTTTGGTGTGACCACAAATTGAGCTTATACATGACTATGTGAAGTTTGGTGAGATTATCTCTTTGCGTTCCAGAGCTATTACGATTTTAGCAAAAGTGTCTCCGCCTTATGCAAACGTTTTATTGTCTTGTTGCAAGCGTGAATCACCGATCAAAATTCCTTTGACAACTTTTGGTCATGAGAGTCTCTAGATGATGCGTGTGAAATTTTGCGTGATTTGGACAAACGGCCTATGAGGAGTTCGAAAACTTTTTTTTTCAGAAAATTCAAAATGGCGGAAAATTTTTATAGGCGGAAATGAAATCGGAGATATACATTTTTTAAGTCTTGAGCCAAGGATTCCAGAGATATAAGACACTTGAGTGTACGACAAACGGTTTACGAGTTATGAGCATGTACGCGTTTGTAGTCGCTGTAGCGCCACCTATTGCCCGATTTGCGTCATATTTTGATACGTTCTCCCCAAATTGAGACCTACCATCTGACCAACTTTCAAGTCTCTAGACCTTACGGTTTGGTCTGCACGAGAACATTACGGCAGAAGAATAATAATAATAATAATAAATATAGCTGCTAGCAGCAATGACCGGGGTTCAAACGTAGCAGGACCATCTGAGCTGTCATGACGGTTTGTGGTCAATCTGACTAGTTCTCCTAATGTGCACAGTTCTGTGAAGTTTCTACTTTGTGTAAACAATGTATAGACATCTTTCAAAGATGTTCAGAATGAGAAGATCAAATGATATTGACATTGTGAACTGAACATATGAACAGTTATGTCGGTCTATGTCAATCTGACTTGTTCTCCACATAAACAGAGCTTTATGAAGTTTCTAGTTTGTGTAAATGATATATAGACATGTTAAAAAAAATTTCAGTATGGGAAGATCTATCAAATGATAGTAATGTGGATATGTTTAACACTACACGTCATATCATTTGAACTGTTATGACCTTTTTTGTCAATCTGACTAGTTTACCTAATGAGCACAGTTCTGTGAAGTTTCTACTCTGTGTGAATAGACATCTTTCAAAGATGTTCAGACTGAGAAGATTAAATGATATTAATATTGTGAACTGAACATCTGAACTGTTCTGTCAGTTTATGTCAGTCTATGTCAATCTGACTTGTTCTCCACATAAAAAGATTTTCTAGCCTGATGGTGCCTCTTGTGGACAAAAGTAGTATTACAGCTTTTCTACGATTTTAAAATAGAGAGTGTTTATAATTTATTGTGAGCCCTATGAGCAGCAGAAATACATGAAACCCGACACATTTCTTCAAAATGACTTGTTCTTAACATTTACACAGTTTGGTGAAGTTTCTTGTTTGTGGACGAGATATATAGGCTTTTTATTCACAATAGGCCAGATCTGAAATATATGAAAAATTATATCTGCTGAACGGGTTAACTAATCAAAATTCTTTGAATAACTTTTTGCCTTGAGTGTCCCTAGATGATGCGTATGAATTTTCAAGCCAATCGTATTGACCGCCTATGACGAGTTCGAAAAATTTGAAATTTCAAAAATCTCCAATATTTCGCAAACAATTTGATTGACAGCAGTGGTTTTTGAGGCAAAGTTGTTCAGTATGAGGAGATCTATCATATGATATCAATATTCTGTGGATGCGTGAAATACCACGTGAGTAGAGACGCAAAAAACTTGTTAGCGCCAACTAGTGTCCGATTTTTTTCAAAATTCTGACAGACCACTATGGCCATGCGTCAAACACACCCATCGAGTTTCGTTCCGATCGACCTTCGTTAGGCTGGTCTAATTGATGCTCAAAGTTCATTGGCCGATGACGGCCATGTTTTTTGAGATACACCAATGTCCTCATAGACCATCAGGGACCCTTGGTCAAAGACCGTGCATGACAAGTTTCAGGTCAATCAGATAAACATGTGACCCTGTACAGGTGATTTAGTGTTTTTTTCACAATATAGCGCCACCAAGTGGTCAACTGGCCCAGTTTTTTTGGTGTGACCACAAAATGACCTTATACATGACTATGTGAAGTTTGTTGAGATTATCTCTTTGCGTTCCAGAGTTATTACGATTTTAGCAAAAGTGTCTCCGCACTATGCGAACGTTTTAGCGTGTTGTTGCAAGCCTGAATCACCGATCGAAATTATTTGAATAACTTTTGGTCATGAGAGTCTCTAGATGATATGTGTGAAGTTTCACGTTATTTGGACAAACGGCCTATGAGGAGTTCGAAATTTTTTTTTTTTAGAAAATTCAAAATGGCGGAAAATTTTTATAGGCGGAAATGAAATCGGAGATATACATTTTTTAAGTCTTGAGCCAAGGATTCCAGGGATATAAGACACTTGAGTGTACGACAAACTGTCTATGAGTTATTAGCAATTTAGGTATTTTGATCGCTGTAGCGCCACCTATTGGCCAATCGGGGTCATATTTTGATACGTTCTCCCCAAATTGAGACCTACCTTCTGGCCAACTTTCAAGTCTCTAGACATTACGGTTTGGTCTGCACGATAAGAAGTACGGCAGAATAATAATAATAATAATAAAAATCTTAACAATTACAATAGGTTTTCAACGCTTCGCGTTTGAACCCCTAATAAAAATCCTAACAATTACAATAGGTTTTCAACGCTTCGCGTTTGAACCCCTAATAAAAATCCTAACAATTACAATAGGTTTTCAACGCTTCGCGTTTGAACCCCTAATAAATATAGCTGCAAGCAGCAATGACCGGGGTTCAAACGTAGCAGGACCATCTGAGCTGTCATGACGGTTTGTGGTCAATCTGACTAGTTCTCCTAATGTGCACAGTTCTGTGAAGTTTCTACTTTGTGTAAACAATGTATAGACATCTTTCAAAGATGTTCAGAATGAGAAGATCAAATGATATTGACATTGTGAACTGAACATATGAACTGTTATGTCGGTCTATGTCAATCTGACTTGTTCTCCACATAAACAGAGCTTTATGAAGTTTCTAGTTTGTGTAAATGATATATAGACGTTACAAAAAAATTTCAGTATGGGAAGATCTATCAAATGATAACAATGTGGATATGTTTAACACTACACGTCATATCATTTGAACTGTTATGACCTTTTTTGTCAATCTGACTAGTTTTCCTAATGAGCACAGTTCTGTGAAGTTTCTACTCTGTGCAAACAATGAATAGACATCTTTCAAAGATGTTCAGACTGAGAAGAATAAATGATATTAATATTGTGAACTGAACATCTGAACTGTTCTGTCGGTTTATGTCAGTCTATGTCAATCTGAGTTGTTCTCCACATAAAAAGATTTTCTAGCCTGATGGTGCCTCTTGTGGACAAAAGTAGTATTACAGCTTTTCTAAGATTTTAAAATGTAGATCATTTGTAATTTATTGTGAGCCCTATGAGCATCAGAAATACATGAGACCTGACACATTTCTTCAAAATGACTTGTTCTTAACATGTTCACAGATCTGTGACGTTTCTCTTGTGGACAAAACTAGTATTACAGCTTTTCTAAGATTTTAAAATGTAGATGGTTTATAATTTATTGTGAGCCGTACGAGCATCAGAAATACATGAAACCTCACAAGTTTCTTCATAATGTCTGGTTCTTAACATTTACACAGTTTTGTGAAGTTTCTTGTTTTTGGACAAGATATATAGACATTTTAATCACAATAGGCCAAATCAGAAATATATGAAAAATTGTATCTGCTGAACGGTTTAACTAATCGAAAATCCTTTGACAACTTTTTGCCTTGAGTGTCCCTAGATGATGCATGTGAATTTTCAAGACAGTGAGATTGACGGCCTATGACGAGTTCGAAAAATTTGAAATTTCAAAAATCTCCAATATTTCGCAAACAATTTGATTGACAGCAGTGGTTCTTGAGGCAAAGTTGTTCAGTATGAGGAGATCTATCAGATGAAGTCAATATTTTGTGGATGCGTGAAACACCACGTGAGTAGAGACGCAAAAAACTCGTTAGCGCCAACTAGTGTCCGATTTTCTTCAAAATTCTGACAGACCACTAGGGCCATGAGTCAAACACGCCCATCAAGTTTCGTTCCGATCGACCTTCGTTAAGCTGGTCTAATTGATGCTCAAAGTTCATTGGCCGATGACGGTCATGCTTTTTGAGATAAACCAATGTCCTCATAGACCATCATGGACCCTTGGACAAAGACCGTGCATGACAAGTCTCAGGTCAATCGGACTACCATGTGACCCTGTACAGGTGATTGAGTGTTTTTTTCGCAATATAGCGCCACCAAGTGGTCAATCATCGCAGTTTTTTTGGTGTGACCACAAATTGAGCTTATACATGACTATGTGAAGTTTGGTGAGATTATCTCTTTGCGTTCCAGAGCTATTACGA
The DNA here is from genome assembly GCA_037043235.1 of Rhodeus uyekii. Taxonomy (NCBI): domain Eukaryota; kingdom Metazoa; phylum Chordata; class Actinopteri; order Cypriniformes; family Acheilognathidae; genus Rhodeus; species Rhodeus uyekii. The sequence continues at coordinate 44,164 of JAWRVZ010000765.1, forward strand.
TTTTAGCAAAAGTGTCTCCGCCTTATGCGAACGTTTTAGCGTGTCGTTGCAAGCGTGAATCACCGATCAAAATTATTTGAATAACTTTTGGTCATGAGAGTCTCTAGATTATATGTGTGAAGTTTCGCGTTATTTGGACAAACGGTCTATGAGGAGTTCGAAAACTTTTTTTTTCAGAAAATTCAAAATGGCGGAAAATTTTTATAGGCGGAAATGAAATCGGAGATATACATTTTTTAAGTCTTGAGCCAAGGATTCCAGAGATATAAGACACTTGAGTGTACGACAAACGGTTTACGAGTTATGAACATGTACGCGTTTGTAGTCGCTGTAGCGCCACCTATAGCCCGATTTGCGTCATATTTTGATACGTTCTCCCCAAATTGAGACCTACCATCTGACAAAGTTTCAAGTCTCTAGACCTTACGGTTTGGTCTGCACGAGACGCATTACGGCAGAAGAATAATAATAATAATAATAAATATAGCTGCAAGCAGCAATGACCGGGGTTCAAACGTCTCAAGACCATCTGAGCTGTCAAGACGGTTTGTGGTCAATCTGACTTGTTTTCCTAATGTGCACAGTTCTGTGAAGTTTCTACTTTGTGTAAACAATGTATAGACATCTTTCAAAGATGTTCAGAATGAGAAGATCAAATGATATTGACATTGTGAACTGAACATATGAACAGTTATGTCGGTCTATGTCAATCTGACTTGTTCTCCACATAAACAGAGCTTTATGAAGTTTCTAGTTTGTGTAAATTATATATAGACATGTTACAAATTTTTTCAGTATGGGAAGATCTATCAAATGATAGTAATGTGGATATGTTTAACACTACACGTCATATCATTTGAACTGTTATGACCTTTTTTGTCAATCTGACTAGTTTACCTAATGAGCACAGTTCTGTGAAGTTTCTACTCTGTGTGAATAGACATCTTTCAAAGATGTTCAGACTGAGAAGATTAAATGATATTAATATTGTGAACTGAACATCTGAACTGTTCTGTCAGTTTATGTCAGTCTATGTCAATCTGACTTGTTCTCCACATAAAAAGATTTTCTAGCCTGATGGTGCCTCTTGTGGACAAAAGTAGTATTACAGCTTTTCTAAGATTTTAAAATAAAGATTGTTTATAATTTATTGTGAGCCCTATGAGCATCAGAAATACATGAGACCTGACACATTTCTTCAAAATGACTTGTTCTTAACATGTTCACAGTTCTGTGACGTTTCTCTTGTGGACAAAAGTAGTATTACAGCTTTTCTAAGATTTTAAAATAGAGAGTGTTTATAATTTATTGTGAGCCCTATGAGCTGCAGAAATACATGAAACCCGACACATTTCTTCAAAATGACTTGTTCTTAACATTTACACAGTTTGGTGAAGTTTCTTGTTTGTGGACGAGATATATAGGCTTTTTATTCACAATAGGCCAGACCTGAAATATATGAAAAATTATATCTGCTGAACGGGTTAACTAATCAAAATTCTTTGAATAACTTTTTGCCTTGAGTGTCCCTAGATGATGCGTGTGAATTTTCAAGCCAATCGTATTGACCGCCTATGACGAGTTCGAAAAATTTGAAATTTCAAAAATCTCCAATATTTCGCAAACAATTTGATTGACAGCAGTGGTTCTTGAGGCAAAGTTGTTCAGTATGAGGAGATCTATCATATGATATCAATATTCTGTGGATGCGTGAAATACCACGTGAGTAGAGACGCAAAAAACTTGTTAGCGCCAACTAGTGTCCGATTTTTTTCAAAATTCTGACAGACCACTATGGCCATGCGTCAAACACACCCATCGAGTTTCGTTCCGATCGACCTTCGTTAGGCTGGTCTAATTGATGCTCAAAGTTCATTGGCCGATGACGGCCATGTTTTTTGAGATACACCAATGTCCTCATAGACCATCAGGGACCCTTGGTCAAAGACCGTGCATGACAAGTTTCAGGTCAATCAGATAAACATGTGACCCTGTACAGGTGATTTAGTGTTTTTTTCACAATATAGCGCCACCAAGTGGTCAACTGGCCCAGTTTTTTTGGTGTGACCACAAAATGACCTTATACATGACTATGTGAAGTTTGTTGAGATTATCTCTTTGCGTTCCAGAGTTATTACGATTTTAGCAAAAGTGTCTCCGCACTATGCGAACGTTTTAGCGTGTTGTTGCAAGCCTGAATCACCGATCGAAATTATTTGAATAACTTTTGGTCATGAGAGTCTCTAGATGATATGTGTGAAGTTTCACGTTATTTGGACAAACGGCCTATGAGGAGTTCGAAAAAATTTTTTTTCAGAAAATTCAAAATGGCGGACAATTTTTATAGGCGGAAATGAAATCGGAGATATACATTTTTTAAGTCTTGAGCCAAGGATTCCAGGGATATAAGACACTTGAGTGTACGACAAACTGTCTATGAGTTATTAGCAATTTAGGTATTTTGATCGCTGTAGCGCCACCTATTGGCCAATCGGGGTCATATTTTGATACGTTCTCCCCAAATTGAGACCTACCTTCTGGCCAACTTTCAAGTCTCTAGACATTACGGTTTGGTCTGGACGATAAGAAGTACGGCAGAATAATAATAATAATAATAAAAATCTTAACAATTACAATAGGTTTTCAACGCTTCGCGTTTGAACCCCTAAAAATCCTAACAATTACAATAGGTTTTCAACGCTTCGCGTTTGAACCCCTAATAATAATAATAATAATAATAAAAATCCTAACAATTACAATAGGTTTCAACAGCGAAAATCCGTCGCCATGTAAAGACGAATGAGAGTCAGAATTTGGCCATATAAGTACATAAATCTTCAAGGAAACACGCTGCAGCGGTTACTTGATAATCGGAAACAATTTCCGTTTGATCATAAACTCTCTCACATAAATCTATTTTAGGAGATTATGATCTCTCTCTCCAGCAGTAATGGCGTCTTTGAAAAGCTTTGAGGCTTTGAATTGCAGCGCTCTGATTCGTTCAAACGTCAGTGCTCTCACTGACAGGGGTGTAATTTTGTGATATTATGTATGTAAAATAGAGAGATTTAACTTACTAATTAAAGTAAAAAATCGATTGTAGACCTGCAAGTTTTTTTTTCAGGATTTAAAAAAATAAAATGCATGCCCATTGGAATGGACATGTTCACACATACTGTATTGAAATGTATTATATATCAGGTGTAATGTTGTGATGTTACCAACAGATGGAGTGGACGCTCTATCTAAAATTCAGTTTTCACTTCATTAGTGAAAGTCTATGGAGATTTTATGACTTTAATCTTCAGTTTTATAAAAAATCATAAGTCTGATCAGTCTGAAAAGGGATAGCAACTCAAGTCAGAACAGGTCTGAAGTCTGAGCAGAGTTTAGTGGTTGTAGCTTTAAAGCTCTAGGAGGAGATGCTCTGAGAATTTTAGGTAAGAAGAATAATAATAACTAGATAGAGGAAGTTTATGATATAAACTTCAGTTGGCTTGAGAAAGCCTATTGTGAAAGTTAAATTTATTTGTAAAAGCTTAACAAGTTGTTTAAGTTTACAGATAGATAGATGGAAAGAATTAGATCTTGAGCATATATACACTTGTTAGTTATTGCTTTGCGTTGTTTCTAGGCAGTTACTAAGGTGTCGTTATGTTCTTTGATCATAATTTAATCTTTAATCAATTAATGATCAATTTTGCTAGCAAGATTTAATGTTAATTATCTTGTTGATAGCAAGATTTAGTATGAATTCCGAAGTCATTAGCAACATTTAACATAAATAAGCATGTTGCTGGCAAGAATTAGCTGAATTAGCATATTGGTAGCAAGATTTATTGTTAATTAACAAGTTGCTATCAAGATTTAGCATGATCTAGCATGTCACTAGTGAGAATTTGCGTGATCTAGCATGTTGCTAGCAAGATTTAACGTTAATTAACAAGACGCTATTGACATTTATTGTGAACTAACATGTCGCTAGTGAGATTTGTTAATTCGTAGGTCGCTTGTGAGATTTAGGCCACGTCCACACGATGCCGGCGCGTTCCCTATCCGATCTTTTTTTTCCTCGTTCAAAAAAAAATATCAGCGTCCACACGATACCACTGAAACCGACTGAATCCGGTGTAGTTTATATGCCAGACCAGTATGGGGCGCTGTAATTCTGCCACAGATAATACACTATACACAGAGAAGACGACCTTGAGCATGCGCATTGTTGTTGCTGTTCAGTGTTGCCAGATTGCTAGTTACCTTTTTGTCACGTCCGATCGGGAAAAAATGCATTGGGCTGGTTGATCAAATTTGGGATGGTTTTTGATGCATAAAATCGCTCAATATTTTTCATTATTTATAAGAGTACGCACTTTGGGCTGGTATTTTTTTAAATTGGAGGGTTTTAAGCTGTAGCTGCGCTGGAATCTTCAGTACAATCTGGCAACACTGTTGCTGTTACTGTGACGCAGCCGACACGTGATGTGATGACATCATCGGTAAACAAAAAAATATACGGATTGGCCGTCCACACGAGTCCGCAAGGGTGTCGGATTCAGATCTATCCACTTTAGGACCCGGTATCAAAAGAGAGCGGATTCAGTCTCCCAAATCGCCGGATCAGTGTGGACGGAACGCCAATCCGATAAGAAATGTGTGCGGATGCAGTGATCCGCGTCTCCGTGTGGACGGGGCCTTAACATGAGTTAACATGTCACTGACGAGAATGAATGTTATTTAACAAGTCACTAGTGAGATTTAATGTTTTAAAGAACACAAGAGTCAGTTGACGCAGAGACTGGAGGTTATTGATGATTCAGCTGAACAGTGAGTGGTCTGAAATATCAAAGAATAATAATGAATATTAAATATTAATCTAAAATAAACAACATTTACATTGGTAATAAACATGAGTAAATAATTAATTGATTACAGAAGTGTTGCAATACTTGGTTAGTGCACAAAATGGCATCTAGGGAACATACATGGAGTTTTTTCATCATGAGGGATCATCGGTGTTGTAACGAAATACCAAAAAATAAATAACAATGCTTTTTGATCCCCAAAGTGTTGAAAATTGCAATTAGTTTATAAAAATGTTTACGGTTTAATTACATCCTTGGCTTTTAACGGTCAGTTTTCACTAATGTGAATACTTTGTTTTATTTCTATTTTAAAGATGTAATTAAGCATTATTAATATAGTCTTACCACTTTCTAAACAGACTGCAGTTCCACTGCATATATATGGAGCCCTTTATACATTTATTTACTATATAAATGTGTGTATAGATAGATATGTATGTGTGTGTATATATATATATATATATATATATATATATATATATATATATATATATGTATATGTATATATATATATGTATGTGTGTGTGTGTGTATAAAGCCTTTCTTCATGTGAAATAAAATAACTTAAATATTAGTATTTCTTAAATAATTCCTGCTAAAGTACAATGAGGAGAGTAATGCTGTTTTTTCTAATCTCAAGCAGTTTTCAGATTGACTCGATCTGCCATGTCAGACTTCAGTTCAACACGGCAATTATAGCAGATAAATGAATCAACGCAATGTAATATTTGTATAAAGCCTTCCTCCATGGGAAACAAAATAACTTAAATATTAGTATTTTTTAAATAATTCCTGCTCATGTAATGCAGCAGAGTAATGCAGTTTTTTTTAACTCAAGCAGTTTACAGTTTGAAGCGATCTGCCATCGTTTTTGCATCCTTTTAAATACCTTATTTCATTTATTGTTTAAGTGTTCACAAAACATCGATCTATCAGCGAATCTGCTCAGGAAACGCGTTTGAACTCGAGAACAGGAGTCAGACTTTAGTTAAAAGCAGATAAAAGAATTAACACAATGTAACTATATACTCGAGAATTAGTTATAAATAACTTTGACTGTTAGACGCTGCATTTGAAGAGAGTCAGCGCGCGCTGCTCAGGGAAGCCGTTTACATGTGTCTTCCCCGTGCAAACACGAGCGAGAGTCAGAATTCGGCAATAAAGTACATAAATGAGCGCTATAAATAAACGTAGGCGCTTAGACGGTTATGCTTTGGCGCGAGTCCAGGAGGACGCGCGTTTAAACTTCACTTACCTTTCCTATAGTATCATAGTGCTCAACAGCGAAAATCCGTCGCCATGTAAAGACGAATGAGAGTCAGAATTCGGCCATATAAGTGCATAAATCTTCAAGCAAACACGCTGTAGCGGTTACTTGATAATCGGAAACAATTTCCGTTTGATCATAGACTCTCTCACATAAATCTATTTTAGGAGATTATGATCTCTCTCTCCAGCAGGTAATGGCGTCTTTGAAAAGCTTTGAGGCTTTGAATTGCAGCGCTCTGATTCGTTCAAACTTCAGTGCTCTCACTGACAGGGGTGTAATTTTGTGATATTATGTATGTAAAATAGAGAGATTTAACTTACTAATTAAAGTAAAAAATCGATTGTAGACCTGCAAGTTTTTTTTTCAGGATTTTAAAAAATAAAATGCATGCCCATTGGAATGGACATGTTCACACATACTGTATTGAAATGTATTATATATCAGGTGTAATGTTGTGATGTTACCAACAGATGGAGTGGACGCTCTATCTAAAATTCAGTTTTTACTTCATTAGTGAAAGTCTATGGAGATTTTATGACTTTAATCTTCAGTTTTATCAAAAATCATAAGTCTGATCAGTCTGAAAAGGGATAGCAACTCAAGTCAGAACAGGTCTGAAGTCTGAGCAGAGTTTAGTGGTTGTAGCTTTAAAGCTCTAGGAGGAGATGCATTGAGAATTTTAGGTAAGAATAATAATAATAATAATAATAATAATAATAATAATAATAATAATAATAAGTTTAGATACAATATCACTAAGTTGGCTTTCTCAAGCCAACTTAATAACTAGATAGAGGAAGTTTATGATATAAACTTCAGTTGGCTTGAGAAAGCCTAGCCTGAAAGTTTAAATTAGTTGTAAAAGCTTCAAGCTTAAAGTTTTGAGAGTTTGTCGCTAACAAGATTTATTTGGAGATTACTGATGATTCAGTTGGTCAGTGAGTGGCGCTGTTTCCCACACACAGAAGCAGCATTTTCTACAGTTATATTTGCAATCTTTGATATGTTTGCCAGTATTTCATAGTTAGTATGTAAAATAGAGAGATTTAACTTACTAATTAAAGTTAAAAAGTCTTTTTTCAGGATTTAAAAAAAATGTATATCCATTGCAATGGACATTGGGTTCCAATGACTGCTACTCAATGCACATGCTGATTGAAATGTATTATATATCCTCTTGAGTCCCACAAGTTTGCCTGATGTGCATTTTGTAATTTTTCTTGCTATTTGAGATATGTAGGACCTAATAAATACAATACCCCCCCCCCCCCGAAATGTGTACAGGTATTGTACAGATGTCTTCATGTGGTATCATAATGCTATTTGCTGTTATGGCCAGTAGGGTAATAATTAGTCAAAATTCAAATCTCATTCTAAAATGTCAAATTTTAAGAAGAAATTGAGAAAATCTCATATGCAGAATATACAATTATTTATTTAATGTGATTAGTGCAAAGTGCACTACTGCTCTGTGCCACTGGGGAATACCTTGAAAGATACACACAGGAAATGTGTGTGTGTAAAGTGACTGCACTGACTCTAATGCATTTTCTATTAGAGGTTTATTTTATTAAATGTGCAATTTGTAAAACAAAAACCTCAAAATTAGTTGAAATGTTATATTGTTCAAGTTCTTGACCTTGGGATTTTTTTATGTTTAATTTTGTTTTATATTGGTTTATATTAGTTTGACATTCACAGCTGTTAAGACCAAATGTCCACTGCAATTGACAACAAAAATTGCTATGAAGGAGTTATGATTTTTTTTCTTACTCATTAATAGATGCCTAATTTAATGGGATATTATTATTATTATTTTTTTTTTTTCAGAAACCTGGAACCTAATTCTGGGGCATATTCTTCGTACGTCGCTTACTACATCCAAGATCAGTTGACACATCCGGGATGACATAATCGCGCTAACTATGAGCTGGATGATTCGGTTCTTTAAACGCACCTGTTGTTGACGATTAGTATAGCTGGATTGAGTTATCTGAGATCATTGCGCGTTCATGTGCTGGCTTAAAAGGGGATATGTATCGACAGTAGAAACACTGATCAGCAACATTTTGATTGGTCAGTGAGCATGCTGAAAGAGCGCGCACAGTATTTCTCGGCGGCGCGTCGCTGAATTTCAGTGTTTAATTAAAACACAAGGAAACACTTTAAAGCTGCAAATGCAGGAGAGAGGACTGGCAAAAAGTTGCAGACAAATTAAATTTGTGAGAAGCCTAGTGATCGTGTGTGTAATTATATTGACTCATATTAATTGTACTCTATTTCATAATCATCTTTTATATTAGAGCCACCACAGGACCCACTAGAACTTGGGAACAAGTAAAAGTAAAATGCAAAAATGTTCTGCAAAATAGTATCTTTACTACTTGCGCTGTGCTGCAAAAAAAAAAAGAGTCAATTAATGAAATAGAATTGCAAAAACTAATAAAGCAAAAAGTCAGACTTGAGATTGATTTGCTTCAAGAGGAACTTCAAAGTTAATAAAATACACGAATAAACACACTGTACTATTGAGGACCTTGCATGATTTATTTATTTCATTCCACAGGCAAGAGATGATCAGCTGGATTTTTTTAAATAAATAAAATAAACTGTAAACTAACTGTGTGCAAAGTTCCCTTTTTTCAAAAATGACTGCTTGAGTGCTGGTAACTTTGCGAATGGCACGACAGACAGCACTTTCACAATGTTCTCCGTATACCAACAGTGTAAATGAACGTGCCGCTCGCAAAGTAGCGCAAGGCAATACACACAGTTTGAGCTGTAGCTAACGCCCGACTACGACTAATTGTATCTAAATTAACTAGATACATTATACCCTCACGTGAAAAACGAAATATAATATACATATATATATAATTATTATATTAAATATATTATATTGCACCTTCAGCAACAGGTTTCTCTCGTAAAAACGGACAGGACATGTTGCGACAAACTTCCCATATCACCTCCGCTTGCGTGAACTAATCCTGCTAACTTGAAGTAAGCCTGCTCCGAGCAGGTTCACTTCAGCGGACCTGTTACTATGACAACAAGTCCCGGATGAGCGTCGAAGAACCGAACAATCCAAGATCATGCGAAATCGTCAACAATCTAATCCAGCTAAGTGAGTTAGCGAGGTACGAAGAATATGCCCCAGGTCTGAAGGAGATATATGTATATATAAATTGTTTCTTCCTGTGAAATAAAATAACTTAAATATTAGTATTTTTTTTAAATCATTCCTGCCAAGTACAATGGGGAAAGTAATGCAGTTTTTTCTAATCTCAAGCAGTTTTCAGATTGAATTGATCTGCCATGTCAGACTTCAGTTCAACACGGCAATTATAGCAGATAAAGGAATCAACGCAATGTAATATTTGTATAAAGCCTTCCTCCATGGGAAACAAAATAACTTAAATATTAGTATTTTTAAAATAATTCCTGCTCAAGTAATGCAGCAGAGTAATGCAGTTTTTTTTTGAATCTCAAGCAGTTTACAGTTTGAATCGATCTGCCATGTTTTTTGCATCCTTTAAAAATCGTATTTCATTTACTGTTTAAGTGTTCACAAAACATCGATCTATCAGCGAATCTGCTCAGGAAGCGCGTTTGAACTCGAGAACAGGAGTCAGACTTTAGTTAAAAGCAGATAAAAGAATTAACACAATGTAACTATATACTCAAGAATTAGTTATAAATAACTTTGACTGTTAGACGCTGCATTTGAAGAGAGTCAGCGCGCGCTGCTCAGGGAAGCCGTTTACATGCGTCTTCCCCGTGCAAACACGAGCGAGAGTCAGAATTCGTCAATAAAGTACATAAATGAGCGCTATAAATAAACTTAGGCGATTAGACGGTTATGCTTTGGCGCGAGTCCAGGAGGACGCGCGTTTAAACTTCACTTACCTTTCCTATAGTATCATAGTGCTCAACAGCGAAAATTCGTCGCCATGTAAAGACGAATGAGAGTCAGAATTTGGCCATATAAGTACATAAATCTTCAAGGAAACACGCTGCAGCGGTTACTTGATAATCGGAAACAATTTCCGTTTGATCATAAACTCTCTCACATAAATCTATTTTAGGAGATTATGATCTCTCTCTCTCCAGCAGTAATGGCGTCTTTGAAAAGCTTTGAGGCTTTGAATTGCAGCGCTCTGATTCGTTCAAACTTCAGTGCTCTCACTGACAGGGGTGTAATTTTGTGATATTATATGTAAAATAGAGAGATTTAACTTACTAATTAAAGTAAAAAATCGATTGTAGACCTGCAAGTTTTTTTTTCAGGATTTAAAAAAATAAAATGCATGCCCATTGGAATGGACATGTTCACACATACTGTTTTGAAATGTATTATATATCAGGTGTAATGTTGTGATGTTACCAACAGATGGAGTGGACGCTCTATCTAAAATTCAGTTTTCACTTCATTAGTGAAAGTCTATGGAGATTTTATGACTTTAATCTTCAGTTTTATCAAAAATCATAAGTCTGATCAGTCTGAAAAGGGATAGCAACTCAAGTCAGAACAGGTCTGAAGTCTGAGCAGAGTTTAGTGGTTGTAGCTTTAAAGCTCTAGGAGGAGATGCATTGAGAATTTTAGGTAAGAAGAATAATAATAATAACTAGATAGAGGAAGTTTATGATATAAACTTCAGTTGGCTTGAGAAAGCCTAGCCTGAAAGTTAAATTTATTTGTAAAAGCTTAAAAAGTTTTGAAAGTTTACAGATGGATAGATGGAAAGAATTAGATCTTGAGCATATATACTCTTGTTAGTTATTGCCTTGCGTTGTTTCTAGGCAGTTACTAAGGTGTCGTTATGTTCTTTGATCATAATTTAATCTTTAATCAATTGATGATCAATTTTGCTAGCAAGATTTAATGTTAATTATCTTGTTGCTAGCAAGATTTAGTATGAATTCCGAAGTCATTAGCAACATTTAACATAAATAAGCATGTTGCTGGCAAGAATTTGCTGAATTAGCATATTGTTAGCAAGATTTATCGTTAATTAGCTTGAAAAGTTTTGAGAGTTTAAACTTAAAAATAAGTTATAATTATGCTTTTTGATCCTCAAAGTGTTGGAAAATTGTAATTAGTTTATAAAAAATGTTTACGGTTTAATTACATCCTTGGCTTTTAACGGTCAGTTTTCACTAATGCAAAAAATACTTTGTTTAATTTCTATTTTAAAGCTGTAATTAAGCATTATTAGTATAGGCTAATCACTTTCAAAAGAGACTGCAGTTACACTGCATGTATATGTAGCCTTTTATATATACTAAATAGATGTGTATGTGTATATATATATATATATATATAATATGTATAGAGGTGTGTGTGTGTGTGTATATATATATATATATATATATGATACTGTGAATAATACTTTGTTTTATTTCTATTTTAAAGCTGTAATTAAGCATTATTAATATAGGCTAATCACTTTCAAAAGAGACTGCAGTTACACCACAGTTACACTATATGTAGCCTTTTATATATACGAAATAGATGTGTGTGTATGTGTGTATATATATATATATATATATAAATAAATGGTACTGTGATACTGTGAATAATACTTTGTTTTATTTCTATTTTAAAGATGTAATTAAGCATTATTTATGTAGTCTTACCACTTTCAAAACAGACAGCAGTTACACTGAATGTATATGGAGCCCTTTATATTTACAATATAAATGTAGATAGATATGCATGTATGTGTGTGAATAGATTTAGGCGCTATAAATAAACGTAGGCGCTTAGGCGTGGACGCGCGAATGCGGGAGGACGCGCGTATATGGAGCCTCTAATACATACTTTTTAGATGTATATGTAAATCCTTCCTTCATGGGAAACAAACTTAAATATTAGTATTTTTAAAATAATTCCTGCTAAAGTACAATGAGGAGAGTAATGCAGTTTTTTCTAATCTCAAGCAGTTTTCAGATTGACTCGATCTGCCATGTCAGACTTCAGTTCAACACGGCAATTATAGCAGATAAAGGAATCAACGCAATGTAATATTTGTATAAAGCCTTCCTCCATGGGAAACAAAATAACTTAAATATTAGTATTTTTTAAATAATTCCTGCTCATGTAATGCAGCAGAGTAATGCAGTTTTTTTTAATCTCAAGCAGTTTACAGTTTGAATCGATCTGCCATGTTTTTTGCATCCTTTAAAAATCTTATTTCATTTATTGTTTAAGTGTTCACAAAACATCGATCTATCAGCGAATCTGCTCAGGAAGCGCGTTTGAACTCGAGAACAGGAGTCAGACTTTAGTTAAAAGCAGATAAAAGAATTAACACAATGTAACTATATACTCAAGAATTAGTTATAAATAACTTTGACTGTTAGACGCTGCATTTGAAGAGAGTCAGCGCGCGCTGCTCAGGGAAGCCTTTTTACATGTGTCTTCCCCGTGAACACACGAGCGAGAGTCAGAATTCGGCAATAAAGTACATAAATGAGCGCTATAAATAAACGTAGGTGCTTAGACGGTTATGCTTTGGCGCGAGTCCAGGAGGACGCGCGTTTAAACTTCACTTACCTTCCCCATAGTAATGTACTCCGTTGCCGAGTAAAGACGAATGAGAGTCAGAATTTGGCCATATAAGTGCATAAATCTTCAAGGAAACACGCTGCAGCGGTTACTTGATAATCGGAAACAATTTCCGTTTGATCATAAACTCTCTCACATAAATCTATTTTAGGAGATTATGATCTCTCTCTCCAGCAGTAATGGCGGCTTTGAAAAGCTTTGAGGCTTTGAATTGCAGCGCTCTGATTCGTTCAAACTTCAGTGCTCTCACTGACAGGGGTGTAATTTTGTGATATTATGAATGTAAAATAGAGAGATTTAACTTACTAATTAAAGTAAAAAATCGATTGTAGACCTGCAAGTTTTTTTTCAGGATTTAAAAAAATAAAATGCATGCCCATTGGAATGGACATGTTCACACATACTGTATTGAAATGTATTATATATCAGGTGTAATGTTGTGATGTTACCAACAGATGGAGTGGACGCTCTATCTAAAATTCAGTTTTCACTTCATTAGTGAAAGTCTATGGAGATTTTATGACTTTAATCTTCAGTTTTATCAAAAATCATAAGTCTGATCAGTCTGAAAAGGGATAGCAACTCAAGTCAGAACAGGTCTGAAGTCTGAGCAGAGTTTAGTGGTTGTAGCTTTAAAGCTCTAGGAGGAGATGCATTGAGAATTTTAGGTAAGAAGAATAATAATAATAATAAGTTTAGATACAATATCACTAAGTTGGCTTTCTCAAGCCAACTTAATAAGTTTAGATACAATATCACTAAGTTGGCTTTCTCAAGCCAACTTAACTAGATAGAGGAAGTTTATGATATAAACTTCAGTTGGCTTGAGAAAGCCTATTGTGAAAGTTAAATTTATTTGTAAAAGCTTAACAAGTTGTTTAAGTTTACAGATAGATAGATGGAAAGAATTAGATCTTGAGCATATATACACTTGTTAGTTATTGCTTTGCGTTGTTTCTAGGCAGTTACTAAGGTGTCGTTATGTTCTTTGATCATAATTTAATCTTTAATCAATTAATGATCAATTTTGCTAGCAAGATTTAATGTTAATTATCTTGTTGATAGCAAGATTTAGTATGAATTCCGAAGTCATTAGCAACATTTAACATAAATAAGCATGTTGCTGGCAAGAATTAGCTGAATTAGCATATTGGTAGCAAGATTTATTGTTAATTAACAAGTTGCTATCAAGATTTAGCATGATCTAGCATGTCACTAGTGAGAATTTGCGTGATCTAGCATGTTGCTAGCAAGATTTAACGTTAATTAACAAGACGCTATTGACATTTATTGTGAACTAACATGTCGCTAGTGAGATTTGTTAATTCGTAGGTCGCTTGTGAGATTTAGGCCACGTCCACACGATGCCGGCGCGTTCCCTATCCGATCTTTTTTTTCCTCGTTCAAAAAAAAATATCAGCGTCCACACGATACCACTGAAACCGACTGAATCCGGTGTAGTTTATATGCCAGACCAGTATGGGGCGCTGTAATTCTGCCACAGATAATACACTATACACAGAGAAGACGACCTTGAGCATGCGCATTGTTGTTGCTGTTCAGTGTTGCCAGATTGCTAGTTACCTTTTTGTCACGTCCGATCGGGAAAAAATGCATTGGGCTGGTTGATCAAATTTGGGATGGTTTTTGATGCATAAAATCGCTCAATATTTTTCATTATTTATAAGAGTACGCACTTTGGGCTGGTATTTTTTTTAAATTGGAGGGTTTTAAGCTGTAGCTGCGCTGGAATCTTCAGTACAATCTGGCAACACTGTTGCTGTTACTGTGACGCAGCCGACACGTGATGTGATGACATCATCGGTAAACAAAAAAATATACGGATTGGCCGTCCACACGAGTCCGCAAGGGTGTCGGATTCAGATCTATCCACTTTAGGACCCGGTATCAAAAGAGAGCGGATTCAGTCTCCCAAATCGCCGGATCAGTGTGGACGGAACGCCAATCCGATAAGAAATGTGTGCGGATGCAGTGATCCGCGTCTCCGTGTGGACGGGGCCTTAACATGAGTTAACATGTCACTGACGAGAATGAATGTTATTTAACAAGTCACTAGTGAGATTTAATGTTTTAAAGAACACAAGAGTCAGTTGACGCAGAGACTGGAGGTTATTGATGATTCAGCTGAACAGTGAGTGGTCTGAAATATCAAAGAATAATAATGAATATTAAATATTAATCTAAAATAAACAACATTTACATTGGTAATAAACATGAGTAAATAATTAATTGATTACAGAAGTGTTGCAATACTTGGTTAGTGCACAAAATGGCATCTAGGGAACATACATGGAGTTTTTTCATCATGAGGGATCATCGGTGTTGTAACGAAATACCAAAAAATAAATAACAATGCTTTTTGATCCCCAAAGTGTTGAAAATTGCAATTAGTTTATAAAAATGTTTACGGTTTAATTACAACCTTGGCTTTTAACGGTCAGTTTTCACTAATGTGAATACTTTGTTTTATTTCTATTTTAAAGATGTAATTAAGCATTATTAATATAGTCTTACCACTTTCTAAACAGACTGCAGTTACACTGCATATATATGGAGCCCTTTATACATTTATTTACTATATAAATGTGTGTATAGATAGATATGTATGTGTGTGTATATATATATATATATATATATGTATATGTATATATATATATATGTATGTGTGTGTGTGTGTATAAAGCCTTTCTTCATGTGAAATAAAATAACTTAAATATTAGTATTTCTTAAATAATTCCTGCTAAAGTACAATGAGGAGAGTAATGCTGTTTTTTCTAATCTCAAGCAGTTTTCAGATTGAATTGATCTGCCATGTCAGACTTCAGTTCAACAGGGCAATTATAGCAGATAAAGGAATCAACGCAATGTAATATTTGTATAAAGCCTTCCTCCATGGGAAACAAAATAACTTAAATATTAGTATTTTTAAAATAATTCCTGCTCATGTAATGCAGCAGAGTAATGCAGTTTTTTTGAACTCAAGCAGTTTACAGTTTGAATCGATCTGCCATCGTTTTTGCATCCTTTTAAATACCTTATTTCATTTACTGTTTAAGTGTTCACAAAACATCGATCTATCAGCGAATCTGCTCAGGAAACGCGTTTGAACTCGAGAACAGGAGTCAGACTTTAGTTAAAAGCAGATAAAAGAATTAACACAATGTAACTATATACTCAAGAATTAGTTATAAACAGGGCCGGCCCGTCCAACAGGCGATACAGGCGGTCGCCTGGGGCCCCTCTTTGATTTGGGGGCCCCGCGATCCGCACATGATGTCACGCATTTTTAGAAGTTTTATTTTTTCATACGTCCTCACATATTATGAGTGATCATGTGTCAGTTAAGAGATTTTTTTGTAGTGCACAGACCCGATTAAACACAATACAAATCACAATGACGGTGAGCAAAATATAAAACATATTTTATTAAAAGAATATCTCTGAATAATTCATACATGACAAATAGCTGAAAACGATAATAATAAAAAAAAAAACTGTTTAAATAAAAGCGGAAAAAAGATTAGAAACATACACAGCAGCACCACAGTCTATTTAGCATAACACCTCCCGCAATAGTACAGATTCCACATATTCCACTTAGCCACATATCTCTGTAAATTCCTTTCGATATATACTCGAGAAAGTGTCATAAATAAGTCTAAAGTTATATAACGTCATAAGTCTGGTTGCTATTTTGATCGAGGTACAGTGTTACCTCGAGATACGAAATTAATCCGTTCCGAGGCGGACTTCGTATAATGAGTTTTTCGTATCTTGGAACACATTTTACATGTAAAATGTCTAATCCGTTCCAAGCCCTCCAAAAACACCCCATTAAATTGCAAAACTGTTGTTGTCGGCAGTATTCGAACCTGCGCGGAGGAACCCCAATGGATCTGTAGTTCGTCGCTTTAACCTCTCAGCCACAACCGTGTCATGTGCAAATCACACTTGCAAACTTATTTAAATCTGATTAAATGTTGAGTTTGTTACAGGTAATAAAAATGTATACACTTAAATATTGAAATTGTATTTTTTGTGCTCTCTTCTCGCTGTTTTTACACCAGTGGGCTCAATTTTTGTATCTCGCCTAGGGCCCCACAACCCTTCGGGCCGGCACTGGTTATAAATAACTTTGACTGTTAGACGCTGCATTTGAAGAGAGTCAGCGCGCGCGCTGCTCAGGGAAGCCGTTTACATGTGTCTTCCCCGTGCAAACACGAGCGAGAGTCAGAATTCGGCA
This sequence comes from Rhodeus uyekii, assembly GCA_037043235.1. Taxonomy (NCBI): domain Eukaryota; kingdom Metazoa; phylum Chordata; class Actinopteri; order Cypriniformes; family Acheilognathidae; genus Rhodeus; species Rhodeus uyekii. The sequence goes on from JAWRVZ010000765.1 coordinate 61,131, forward strand.
ATAAAGTACATAAATGAGCGCTATAAATAAACTTAGGCGATTAGACGGTTATGCATTGCTGCGAGTCCAGGAGGACGCGCGTTTAAACTTCACTTACCTTTCCTATAGTATCATAGTGCTCAACAGCGAAAATCCGTTGCCGAGTAAAGACGAATGAGAGTCAGAATTTGGCCATATAAGTACATAAATCTTCAAGGAAACACGCTGCAGCGGTTACTTGATAATCGGAAACAATTTCCGTTTGATCATAAACTCTCTCACATAAATCTATTTTAGGAGATTATGATCTCTCTCTCCAGCAGTAATGGCGTCTTTGAAAAGCTTTGAGGCTTTGAATTGCAGCGCTCTGATTCGTTCAAACTTCAGTGCTCTCACTGACAGGGGTGTAATTTTGTGATATTATGAATGTAAAATAGAGAGATTTAACTTACTAATTAAAGTAAAAAATCGATTGTAGACCTGCAAGTTTTTTTTCAGGATTTAAAAAAATAAAATGCATGCCCATTGGAATGGACATGTTCACACATACTGTATTGAAATGTATTATATATCAGGTGTAATGTTGTGATGTTACCAACAGATGGAGTGGACGCTCTATCTAAAATTCAGTTTTCAATTCATTAGTGAAAGTCTATGGAGATTTTATGACTTTAATCTTCAGTTTTATCAAAAATCATAAGTCTGATCAGTCTGAAAAGGGATAGCAACTCAAGTCAGAACAGGTCTGAAGTCTGAGCAGAGTTTAGTGGTTGTAGCTTTAAAGCTCTAGGAGGAGATGCATTGAGAATTTTAGGTAAGAATAATAATAATAATAAATATAGCTGCAAGCAGCAATGACCGGGGTTCAAACGTAGCAGGACCATCTGAGCTGTCATGACGGTTTGTGGTCAATCTGACTAGTTCTCCTAATGTGCACAGTTCTGTGAAGTTTCTACTTTGTGTAAACAATGTATAGACATCTTTCAAAGATGTTCAGAATGAGAAGATCAAATGATATTGACATTGTGAACTGAACATATGAACTATTATGTCGGTCTATGTCAATCTGACTTGTTGTCCACATAAACAGAGCTTTATGAAGTTTCTAGTTTGTGTAAATGATATATAGACGTTACAAAAAAATTTCAGCATGGGAAGATCTATCAAATGATAACAATGTGGATATGTTTAACACTACACGTCATATCATTTGAACTGTTATGACCTTTTTTTGTCAATCTGACTAGTTTTCCTAATGAGCACAGTTCTGTGAAGTTTCTACTCTGTGCAAACAATGTATAGACATATTTCAAAGATGTTCAGACTGAGAAGATTAAATGATATTAATATTGTGAACTGAACATCTGAACTGTTCTGTCGGTTTATGTCAGTCTATGTCAATCTGACTTGTTCTCCACATAAAAAGATTTTCTAGCCTGATGGTGCCTCTTGTGGACAAAAGTAGTATTACAGCTTTTCTAAGATTTTAAAATGTAGATCGTTTGTAATTTATTGTGAGCCCTATGAGCATCAGAAATACATGAGACCTGACACATTTCTTCAAAATGACTTGTTCTTAACATGTTCACAGATCTGTGACGTTTCTCTTGTGGACAAAACTAGTATTACAGCTTTTCTAAGATTTTAAAATGTAGATGGTTTATAATTTATTGTGAGCTGTACGAGCATCAGAAATACATGAAACCTCACAAGTTTCTTCATAATGTCTGGTTCTTAACATTTACACAGTTTTGTGAAGTTTCTTGTTTTTGGACAAGATATATAGACATTTTAATCACAATAGGCCAAATCAGAAATATATGAAAAATTGTATCTGCTGAACGGTTTAACTAATCGAAAATCCTTTGACAACTTTTTGCCTTGAGTGTCCCTAGATGATGCATGTGAATTTTCAAGACAGTGAGATTGACGGCCTATGACGAGTTCGAAAAATTTGAAATTTCAAAAATCTCCAATATTTCGCAAACAATTTGATTGACAGCAGTGGTTCTTGAGGCAAAGTTGTTCAGTATGAGGAGATCTATCAGATGAAGTCAATATTTTGTAAATGCGTGAAACACCACGTGAGTAGAGACGCAAAAAACTCGTTAGCGCCAACTAGTGTCCGATTTTCTTCAAAATTCTGACAGACCACTAGGGCCATGAGTCAAACACGCCCATCGAGTTTCGTTCCGATCGACCTTCGTTAAGCTGGTCTAATTGATGCTCAAAGTTCATTGGCCGATGACGGTCATGTTTTTTGAGATACACCAATGTCCTCATAGACCATCATGGACCCTTGGACAAAGACCGTGCATGACAAGTCTCAGGTCAATCGGACTACCATGTGACCCTGTACAGGTGATTGAGTGTTTTTTTCGCAATATAGCGCCACCAAGTGGTCAATCATCGCAGTTTTTTTGGTGTGACCACAAATTGAGCTTATACATGACTATGTGAAGTTTGGTGAGATTATCTCTTTGCGTTCCAGAGCTATTACAATTTTAGCAAAAGTGTCTCTGCCTTATGCGAACGTTTTAGCGTGTCGTTGCAAGCGTGAATCACCGATCAAAATTATTTGAATAACTTTTGGTCATGAGAGTCTCTAGATGATATGTGTGAAGTTTCGCGTTATTTGGACAAACGGTCTATGAGGAGTTCGAAAACTTTTTTTTTCAGAAAATTCAAAATGGCGGAAAATTTTTATAGGCGGAAATGAAATCGGAGATATACATTTTTTAAGTCTTGAGCCAAGGATTCCAGAGATATAAGACACTTGAGTGTACGACAAACGGTTTACGAGTTATGAACATGTACGCGTTTGTAGTCGCTGTAGCGCCACCTATAGCCCGATTTGCGTCATATTTTGATACGTTCTCCCCAAATTGAGACCTACCATCTGACAAAGTTTCAAGTCTCTAGACCTTACGGTTTGGTCTGCACAAGACGCATTACGGCAGAAGAATAATAATAATAATAATAATAATAATAAATATAGCTGCAAGCAGCAATGACCGGGGTTCAAACGTCGCAAGACCATCTGAGCTGTCATGACGGTTTGTGGTCAATCTGACTAGTTCTCCTAATGTGCACAGTTCTGTGAAGTTTCTACTTTGTGTAAACAATGTATAGACATCTTTCAAAGATGTTCAGAATGAGAAGATCAAATGATATTGACATTGTGAACTGAACATATGAACAGTTATGTCGGTTTATGTCAGTCTATGTCAATCTGACTTGTTCTCCACATAAACAGAGCTTTATGAAGTTTCTATTTTGAGTAAATGATATATAGACGTTACAAAAAATTTCAGTATGGGAAGATCTATCAAATGATAACAATGTGGATATGTTTAACACTACACGTCATATCATTTGAACCGTTATGACCTTTTTTTGTCAATCTGATTAGTTTTCCTAATGAACACAGTTCTGTGAAGTTTCTACTCTGTGCAAACAATGAATAGACATCTTTCAAAGATGTTCAGACTGAGAAGATTAAATGATATTAATATTGTGAACTGAACATCTGAACTGTTCTGTCGGTTTATGTCAGTCTATGTCAATCTGACTTGTTCTCCACATAAAAAGATTTTCTAGCCTGATGGTGCCTCTTGTGGACAAAAGTAGTATTACAGCTTTTCTAAGATTTTAAAATGTAGATCATTTGTAATTTATTGTGAGCCCTATGAGCATCAGAAATACATGAGACCTGACACATTTCTTCAAAATGACTTGTTCTTAACATGTTCACAGATCTGTGACGTTTCTCTTGTGGACAAAACTAGTATTACAGCTTTTCTAAGATTTTAAAATGTAGATGGTTTATAATTTATTGTGAGCCGTACGAGCATCAGAAATACATGAAACCTCACAAGTTTCTTCATAATGTCTTGTTCTTAACATTTACACAGTTTTGTGAAGTTTCTTGTTTTTGGACAAGATATATAGACATTTTAATCACAATAGGCCAAATCAGAAATATATGAAAAATTGTATCTGCTGAACGGTTTAACTAATCGAAAATCCTTTGACAACTTTTTGCCTTGAGTGTCCCTAGATGATGCATGTGAATTTTCAAGACAGTGAGATTGACGGCCTATGACGAGTTCGAAAAATTTGAAATTTCAAAAATCTCCAATATTTCGCAAACAATTTGATTGACAGCAGTGGTTCTTGAGGCAAAGTTGTTCAGTATGAGGAGATCTATCAGATGATATCAATATTTTGTGGATGCATGAAACACCACGTGAGTAGAGACGCAAAAAACTCGTTAGCGCCAACTAGTGTCCGATTTTCTTCAAAATTCTGACAGACCACTAGGGCCATGAGTCAAACACGCCCATCGAGTTTCGTTCCGATCGACCTTCGTTAAGCTGGTCTAATTGATGCTCAAAGTTCATTGGCCGATGACGGTCATGTTTTTTGAGATACACCAATGTCCTCATAGACCATCATGGACCCTTGGACAAAGACCGTGCATGACAAGTCTCAGGTCAATCGGACTACCATGTGACCCTGTACAGGTGATTGAGTGTTTTTTTCGCAATATAGCGCCACCAAGTGGTCAATCATCGCAGTTTTTTTGGTGTGACCACAAATTGAGCTTATACATGACTATGTGAAGTTTGGTGAGATTATCTCTTTGCGTTCCAGAGCTATTACGATTTTAGCAAAAGTGTCTCCGCCTTATGCGAACGTTTTAGCGTGTTGTTGCAAGCGTGAATCACCGATCAAAATTATTTGAATAACTTTTGGTCATGAGAGTCTCTAGATGATATGTGTGAAGTTTCGCGTTATTTGGACAAACGGTCTATGAGGAGTTCGAAAACTTTTTTTTTCAGAAAATTCAAAATGGCGGAAAATTTTTATAGGCGGAAATGAAATCGGAGATATACATTTTTTAAGTTTTGAGCCAAGGATTCCAGAGATATAAGACACTTGAGTGTACGACAAACGGTTTACGAGTTATGAACATGTACGCGTTTGTAGTCGCTGTAGCGCCACCTATAGCCCGATTTGCGTCATATTTTGATACGTTCTCCCCAAATTGAGACCTACCATCTGACAAAGTTTCAAGTCTCTAGACCTTACGGTTTGGTCTGCACGAGACGCATTACGGCAGAAGAATAATAATAATAATAATAAATATAGCTGCAAGCAGCAATGACCGGGGTTCAAACGTAGCAGGACCATCTGAGCTGTCATGACGGTTTGTGGTCAATCTGACTAGTTCTCCTAATGTGCACAGTTCTGTGAAGTTTCTACTTTGTGTAAACAATGTATAGACATCTTTCAAAGATGTTCAGAATGAGAAGATCAAATGATATTGACATTGTGAACTGAACATATGAACTGTTATGTCGGTCTATGTCAATCTGACTTGTTCTCCACATAAACAGAGCTTTATGAAGTTTCTAGTTTGTGTAAATGATATATAGACGTTACAAAAAAATTTCAGTATGGGAAGATCTATCAAATGATAACAATGTGGATATGTTTAACACTACACGTCATATCATTTGAACTGTTATGACCTTTTTTTGTCAATCTGACTAGTTTTCCTAATGAGCACAGTTCTGTGAAGTTTCTACTCTGTGCAAACAATGAATAGACATCTTTCAAAGATGTTCAGACTGAGAAGATTAAATGATATTAATATTGTGAACTGAACATCTGAACTGTTCTGTCGGTTTATGTCAGTCTATGTCAATCTGACTTGTTCTCCAAATAAAAAGATTTTCTAGCCTGATGGTGCCTCTTGTGGACAAAAGTAGTATTACAGCTTTTCTAAGATTTTAAAATGTAGATCATTTGTAATTTATTGTGAGCCCTATGAGCATCAGAAATACATGAGACCTGACACATTTCTTCAAAATGACTTGTTCTTAACATGTTCACAGATCTGTGACGTTTTTCTTGTGGACAAAACTAGTATTACAGCTTTTCTAAGATTTTAAAATGTAGATGGTTTATAATTTATTGTGAGCCGTACGAGCATCAGAAATACATGAAACCTCACAAGTTTCTTCATAATGTCTGGTTCTTAACATTTACACAGTTTTGTGAAGTTTCTTGTTTTTGGACAAGATATATAGACATTTTAATCACAATAGGCCAAATCAGAAATATATGAAAAATTGTATCTGCTGAACGGTTTAACTAATCGAAAATCCTTTGACAACTTTTTGCCTTGAGTGTCCCTAGATGATGCATGTGAATTTTCAAGACAGTGAGATTGACGGCCTATGACGAGTTCGAAAAATTTGAAATTTCAAAAATCTCCAATATTTCGCAAACAATTTGATTGACAGCAGTGGTTCTTGAGGCAAAGTTGTTCAGTATGAGGAGATCTATCAGATGAAGTCAATATTTTGTGGATGCGTGAAACACCACGTGAGTAGAGACGCAAAAAACTCGTTAGCGCCAACTAGTGTCCGATTTTCTTCAAAATTCTGACAGACCACTAGGGCCATGAGTCAAACACGCCCATCGAGTTTCGTTCCGATCGACCTTCGTTAAGCTGGTCTAATTGATGCTCAAAGTTCATTGGCCGATGACGGTCATGTTTTTTGAGATACACCAATGTCCTCATAGACCATCATGGACCCTTGGACAAAGACCGTGCATGACAAGTCTCAGGTCAATCGGACTACCATGTGACCCTGTACAGGTGATTGAGTGTTTTTTTCGCAATATAGCGCCACCAAGTGGTCAATCATCGCAGTTTTTTTGGTGTGACCACAAATTGAGCTTATACATGACTATGTGAAGTTTGGTGAGATTATCTCTTTGCGTTCCAGAGCTATTACTGATTTTAGCAAAAGTGTCTCCGCCTTATGCGAACGTTTTAGCGTGTCGTTGCAAGCGTGAATCACCGATCAAAATTATTTGAATAACTTTTGGTCATGAGAGTCTCTAGATGATATGTGTGAAGTTTCGCGTTATTTGGACAAACGGTCTATGAGGAGTTCGAAAACTTTTTTTTTCAGAAAATTCAAAATGGCGGAAAATTTTTATAGGCGGAAATGAAATCGGAGATATACATTTTTTAAGTCTTGAGCCAAGGATTCCAGAGATATAAGACACTTGAGTGTACGACAAACGGTTTACGAGTTATGAACATGTACGCGTTTGTAGTCGCTGTAGCGCCACCTATAGCCCGATTTGCGTCATATTTTGATACGTTCTCCCCAAATTGAGACCTACCATCTGACAAAGTTTCAAGTCTCTAGACCTTACGGTTTGGTCTGCACAAGACGCATTACGGCAGAAGAATAATAATAATAATAATAAATATAGCTGCAAGCAGCAATGACCGGGGTTCAAACGTCGCAAGACCATCTGAGCTGTCAAGACGGTTTGTGGTCAATCTGACTAGTTCTCCTAATGTGCACAGTTCTGTGAAGTTTCTACTCTGTACAAACAATGTATAGACATCTTTCAAAGATGTTCAGAATGAGAAGATCAAATGATATTGACATTGTGAACTGAACATATGAACAGTTATGTCGGTTTATGTCGGTCTATGTCAATCTGACTTGTTCTCCACATACACAAAGCTTTATGAAGTTTCTAGTTTGTGTAAATGATATATAGACATGTTACAAATTTTTTTCAGTATGGGAAGATCTACCAAATGATAACAATGTGGATATGTTTAACACTGCACGTCATATCATTTGAACTGTTATGACCTTTTTTTGTCAATCTGACTAGTTTTCCTAATGAGCACAGTTCTGTGAAGTTTCTACTCTGTGCAAACAATGAATAGACATCTTTCAAAGATGTTCAGACTGAGAAGATTAAATGATATTAATATTGTGAACTGAACATCTGAACTGTTCTGTCGGTTAATGTCAGTCTATGTCAATCTGACTTGTTCTCCACATAAAGGCAGCTTTATGAAGCTTCTAGTTTGTGTAAACAATATGTAGATATGTTACAAATGTTTTGAAACAACATGTCAACAGAGAGCTTTCAAGCTCGAAATGGAATAAAAAGATTCCCTAGACTGACAGTGCCTCTTGTGGACAAAACTAGTATGACAGCTTTTCTAAGATTTTAAAATATAGAAAGTTTATAATTTATTGTGAACCGTACGAGCATCAGAAATACATGAAACCTCACACGTTTCTTCAAAATGACTTGTTCTTAACATTTTCAGAGTTTTGTGAAGTTTCTTGTTTGTGGACAAGATATATAGACTTTTTATTCACAATAGGCCAAACCAGAAATATATGAAAAATCATATCTGCTGAAGGGTTTGACTGATCAAAATTCTTTGAATAACTTTTTCCCTTGAGTGTCCCTAGATGATGCGTGTGAATTTTCAAGCCAGTGAGATTGACGGCCTATGACGAGTTCGAAAAATTTGAAATTTCAAAAATCTCCAATATTTCGCAAACAATTTGATTGACAGCAGTGGTTCTTGAGGCAAAGTTGTTCAGTATGAGGAGATCTATCAGATGATATCAATATTTTGTGGATGCGAGAAACACCACGCGAGTAGAGACGCAAAAAACTCGTTAGCGCCAACTAGTGTCCGATTTTCTTCAAAATTCTGACAGACCACTAGGGCCATGAGTTAAACACGCCCATCGAGTTTCGTTCCGATCGACCTTCGTTAAGCTAGTCTAATTGATGCTCAAAGTTCATTGGCCGATGACGGTCATGTTTTTTGAGATACACCAATGTCCTCATAGACCATCATGGACCCTTGGACAAAGACCGTGCATGACAAGTCTCAGGTCAATCGGACTACCATGTGACCCTGTACAGGTGATTGAGTGTTTTTTTCGCAATATAGCGCCACCAAGTGGTCAATCATCGCAGTTTTTTTGGTGTGACCACATATTGAGCTTATACATGAATATGTGAAGTTTGGTGAGATTATCTCTTTGCGTTCCAGAGCTATTACAATTTTAGCAAAAGTGTCTCCACCTTATCCGAACGTTTTATTGTCTTGTTGCAAGCGTGAATCACCGATCAAAATTCCTTTGACAACTTTTGGTCATGAGAGTCTCTAGATGATGTGTGTGAAATTTTGCGTGATTTGGACAAACGGTCTATGAGGAGTTCGAAAACTTTTTTTTTCAGAAAATTCAAAATGGCGGAAAATTTTTATAGGCGGAAATGAAATCGGAGATATACATTTTTTAAGTTTTGAGCCAAGGATTCCAGAGATATAAGACACTTGAGTGTACGACAAACGGTTTACGAGTTATGAACATGTACGCGTTTGTAGTTGCTGTAGCGCCACCTATAGCCCGAATTGCGTCATATTTTGATACGTTCTCCCCAAATTGAGACCTACCATCTGACAAAGTTTCAAGTCTCTAGACCTTACGGTTTGGTCTGCACGAGACGCATTACGGCAGAAGAATAATAATAATAATAATAATAATAATAAAAATCCTAACAATTACAATAGGTTTTCAACGCTTCGCGTTTGAACCCCTAAATATAGCTGCAAGCAGCAATGACCGGGGTTCAAACGTCGCAGGACCATCTGAGCTGTCATGACGGTTTGTGGTCAATCTGACTAGTTCTCCTAATGTGCACAGTTCTGTGAAGTTTCTACTTTGTGTAAACAATGTATAGACATCTTTCAAAGATGTTCAGAATGAGAAGATCAAATGATATTGACATTGTGAACTGAACATATGAACAGTTATGTCGGTGTATGTCGGTCTATGTCAATCTGACTTGTTCTCCACATAAACAGAGCTTTATGAAGTTTCTAGTTTGTGTAAATGATATATATTTAACACTACACGTCATATCATTTGAACTGTTATGACCTTTTTTTGTCAATCTGACTAGTTTTCCTAATGAGCACAGTTCTGTGAAGTTTCTACTCTGTGCAAACAATGAATAGACATCTTTCAAAGATGTTCAGACTGAGAAGATTAAATGATATTAATATTGTGAACTGAACATCTGAACTGTTCTGTCGGTTTATGTCAGTCTATGTCAATCTGACTTGTTCTCCAAATAAAAAGATTTTCTAGCCTGATGGTGCCTCTTGTGGACAAAAGTAGTATTACAGCTTTTCTAAGATTTTAAAATGTAGATCATTTGTAATTTATTGTGAGCCCTATGAGCATCAGAAATACATGAGACCTGACACATTTCTTCAAAATGACTTGTTCTTAACATGTTCACAGATCTGTGACGTTTTTCTTGTGGACAAAACTAGTATTACAGCTTTTCTAAGATTTTAAAATGTAGATGGTTTATAATTTATTGTGAGCCGTACGAGCATCAGAAATACATGAAACCTCACAAGTTTCTTCATAATGTCTGGTTCTTAACATTTACACAGTTTTGTGAAGTTTCTTGTTTTTGGACAAGATATATAGACATTTTAATCACAATAGGCCAAATCAGAAATATATGAAAAATTGTATCTGCTGAACGGTTTAACTAATCGAAAATCCTTTGACAACTTTTTGCCTTGAGTGTCCCTAGATGATGCATGTGAATTTTCAAGACAGTGAGATTGACGGCCTATGACGAGTTCGAAAAATTTGAAATTTCAAAAATCTCCAATATTTCGCAAACAATTTGATTGACAGCAGTGGTTCTTGAGGCAAAGTTGTTCAGTATGAGGAGATCTATCAGATGAAGTCAATATTTTGTGGATGCGTGAAACACCACGTGAGTAGAGACGCAAAAAACTCGTTAGCGCCAACTAGTGTCCGATTTTCTTCAAAATTCTGACAGACCACTAGGGCCATGAGTCAAACACGCCCATCGAGTTTCGTTCCGATCGACCTTCGTTAAGCTGGTCTAATTGATGCTCAAAGTTCATTGGCCGATGACGGTCATGTTTTTTGAGATACACCAATGTCCTCATAGACCATCATGGACCCTTGGACAAAGACCGTGCATGACAAGTCTCAGGTCAATCGGACTACAATGTGACCCTGTACAGGTGATTGAGTGTTTTTTTCGCAATATAGCGCCACCAAGTGGTCAACTGGCCCAGTTTTTTTGGTGTGACCACAAATTGAGCTTATACATGACTATGTGAAGTTTGGTGAGATTATCTCTTTGCGTTCCAGAGCTATTCTGATTTTAGCAAAAGTGTCACCGCACTATGCGAACGTTTTAGCGTGTCGTTGCAAGCGTGAATCACCGATCAAAATTATTTGAATAACTTTTGGTCATGAGAGTCTCTAGATGATATGTGTGAAGTTTCGCGTTATTTGGACAAACGGTCTATGAGGAGTTCGAAAACTTTTTTTTTCAGAAAATTCAAAATGGCGGAAAATTTTTATAGGCGGAAATGAAATCGGAGATATACATTTTTTAAGTCTTGAGCCAAGGATTCCAGAGATATAAGACACTTGAGTGTACGACAAACGGTTTACGAGTTATGAACATGTACGCGTTTGTAGTCGCTGTAGCGCCACCTATAGCCCGATTTGCGTCATATTTTGATACGTTCTCCCCAAATTGAGACCTACCATCTGACAAAGTTTCAAGTCTCTAGACCTTACGGTTTGGTCTGCACAAGACGCATTACGGCAGAAGAATAATAATAATAATAATAATAATAATAAAAATCCTAACAATTACAATAGGTTTTCAACGCTTCGCGTTTGAACCCCTAAATATAGCTGCTAGCAGCAATGACCGGGGTTCAAACGTAGCAGGACCATCTGAGCTGTCATGACGGTTTGTGGTCAATCTGACTAGTTCTCCTAATGTGCACAGTTCTGTGAAGTTTCTACTTTGTGTAAACAATGTATAGACATCTTTCAAAGATGTTCAGAATGAGAAGATCAAATGATATTGACATTGTGAACTGAACATATGAACAGTTATGTCGGTCTATGTCAATCTGACTTGTTCTCCACATAAACAGAGCTTTATGAAGTTTCTAGTTTGTGTAAATGATATATAGACATGTTAAAAAAAATTTCAGTATGGGAAGATCTATCAAATGATAGTAATGTGGATATGTTTAACACTACACGTCATATCATTTGAACTGTTATGACCTTTTTTGTCAATCTGACTAGTTTACCTAATGAGCACAGTTCTGTGAAGTTTCTACTCTGTGTGAATAGACATCTTTCAAAGATGTTCAGACTGAGAAGATTAAATGATATTAATATTGTGAACTGAACATCTGAACTGTTCTGTCAGTTTATGTCAGTCTATGTCAATCTGACTTGTTCTCCACATAAAAAGATTTTCTAGCCTGATGGTGCCTCTTGTGGACAAAAGTAGTATTACAGCTTTTCTACGATTTTAAAATAGAGAGTGTTTATAATTTATTGTGAGCCCTATGAGCAGCAGAAATACATGAAACCCGACACATTTCTTCAAAATGACTTGTTCTTAACATTTACACAGTTTGGTGAAGTTTCTTGTTTGTGGACGAGATATATAGGCTTTTTATTCACAATAGGCCAGATCTGAAATATATGAAAAATTATATCTGCTGAACGGGTTAACTAATCAAAATTCTTTGAATAACTTTTTGCCTTGAGTGTCCCTAGATGATGCGTATGAATTTTCAAGCCAATCGTATTGACCGCCTATGACGAGTTCGAAAAATTTGAAATTTCAAAAATCTCCAATATTTCGCAAACAATTTGATTGACAGCAGTGGTTTTTGAGGCAAAGTTGTTCAGTATGAGGAGATCTATCATATGATATCAATATTCTGTGGATGCGTGAAATACCACGTGAGTAGAGACGCAAAAAACTTGTTAGCGCCAACTAGTGTCCGATTTTTTTCAAAATTCTGACAGACCACTATGGCCATGCGTCAAACACACCCATCGAGTTTCGTTCCGATCGACCTTCGTTAGGCTGGTCTAATTGATGCTCAAAGTTCATTGGCCGATGACGGCCATGTTTTTTGAGATACACCAATGTCCTCATAGACCATCAGGGACCCTTGGTCAAAGACCGTGCATGACAAGTTTCAGGTCAATCAGATAAACATGTGACCCTGTACAGGTGATTTAGTGTTTTTTTCACAATATAGCGCCACCAAGTGGTCAACTGGCCCAGTTTTTTTGGTGTGACCACAAAATGACCTTATACATGACTATGTGAAGTTTGTTGAGATTATCTCTTTGCGTTCCAGAGTTATTACGATTTTAGCAAAAGTGTCTCCGCACTATGCGAACGTTTTAGCGTGTTGTTGCAAGCCTGAATCACCGATCGAAATTATTTGAATAACTTTTGGTCATGAGAGTCTCTAGATGATATGTGTGAAGTTTCACGTTATTTGGACAAACGGCCTATGAGGAGTTCGAAATTTTTTTTTTTTAGAAAATTCAAAATGGCGGAAAATTTTTATAGGCGGAAATGAAATCGGAGATATACATTTTTTAAGTCTTGAGCCAAGGATTCCAGGGATATAAGACACTTGAGTGTACGACAAACTGTCTATGAGTTATTAGCAATTTAGGTATTTTGATCGCTGTAGCGCCACCTATTGGCCAATCGGGGTCATATTTTGATACGTTCTCCCCAAATTGAGACCTACCTTCTGGCCAACTTTCAAGTCTCTAGACATTACGGTTTGGTCTGCACGATAAGAAGTACGGCAGAATAATAATAATAATAATAAAAATCTTAACAATTACAATAGGTTTTCAACGCTTCGCGTTTGAACCCCTAATAATAATAAATATAGCTGCAAGCAGCAATGACCGGGGTTCAAACGTCGCAAGACCATCTGAGCTGTCATGACGGTTTGTGGTCAATCTGACTAGTTCTCCTAATGTGCACAGTTCTGTGAAGTTTCTACTTTGTGTAAACAATGTATAGACATCTTTCAAAGATGTTCAGAATGAGAAGATCAAATGATATTGACATTGTGAACTGAACATATGAACAGTTATGTCGGTTTATGTCAGTCTATGTCAATCTGACTTGTTCTCCACATAAACAGAGCTTTATGAAGTTTCTATTTTGAGTAAATGATATATAGACGTTACAAAAAATTTCAGTATGGGAAGATCTATCAAATGATAACAATGTGGATATGTTTAACACTACACGTCATATCATTTGAACCGTTATGACCTTTTTTTGTCAATCTGATTAGTTTTCCTAATGAACACAGTTCTGTGAAGTTTCTACTCTGTGCAAACAATGAATAGACATCTTTCAAAGATGTTCAGACTGAGAAGATTAAATGATATTAATATTGTGAACTGAACATCTGAACTGTTCTGTCGGTTTATGTCAGTCTATGTCAATCTGACTTGTTCTCCACATAAAAAGATTTTCTAGCCTGATGGTGCCTCTTGTGGACAAACGTAGTATTACAGCTTTTCTAAGATTTTAAAATGTAGATCATTTTTAATTTATTGTGAGCCCTATGAGCATCAGAAATACATGAGACCTGACACATTTCTTCAAAATGACTTGTTCTTAACATGTTCACAGATCTGTGACGTTTCTCTTGTGGACAAAACTAGTATTACAGCTTTTCTAAGATTTTAAAATGTAGATGGTTTATAATTTATTGTGAGCCGTACGAGCATCAGAAATACATGAAACCTCACAAGTTTCTTCATAATGTCTTGTTCTTAACATTTACACAGTTTTGTGAAGTTTCTTGTTTTTGGACAAGATATATAGACATTTTAATCACAATAGGCCAAATCAGAAATATATGAAAAATTGTATCTGCTGAACGGTTTAACTAATCGAAAATCCTTTGACAACTTTTTGCCTTGAGTGTCCCTAGATGATGCATGTGAATTTTCAAGACAGTGAGATTGACGGCCTATGACGAGTTCGAAAAATTTGAAATTTCAAAAATCTCCAATATTTCGCAAACAATTTGATTGACAGCAGTGGTTCTTGAGGCAAAGTTGTTCAGTATGAGGAGATCTATCAGATGATATCAATATTTTGTGGATGCATGAAACACCACGTGAGTAGAGACGCAAAAAACTCGTTAGCGCCAACTAGTGTCCGATTTTCTTCAAAATTCTGACAGACCACTAGGGCCATGAGTCAAACACGCCCATCGAGTTTCGTTCCGATCGACCTTCGTTAAGCTGGTCTAATTGATGCTCAAAGTTCATTGGCCGATGACGGTCATGTTTTTTGAGATACACCAATGTCCTCATAGACCATCATGGACCCTTGGACAAAGACCGTGCATGACAAGTCTCAGGTCAATCGGACTACCATGTGACCCTGTACAGGTGATTGAGTGTTTTTTTCGCAATATAGCGCCACCAAGTGGTCAATCATCGCAGTTTTTTTGGTGTGACCACAAATTGAGCTTATACATGACTATGTGAAGTTTGGTGAGATTATCTCTTTGCGTTCCAGAGCTATTACGATTTTAGCAAAAGTGTCTCCGCCTTATGCGAACGTTTTAGCGTGTTGTTGCAAGCGTGAATCACCGATCAAAATTATTTGAATAACTTTTGGTCATGAGAGTCTCTAGATGATATGTGTGAAGTTTCGCGTTATTTGGACAAACGGTCTATGAGGAGTTTGAAAACTTTTTTTTTCAGAAAATTCAAAATGGCGGAAAATTTTTATAGGCGGAAATGAAATCGGAGATATACATTTTTTAAGTTTTGAGCCAAGGATTCCAGAGATATAAGACACTTGAGTGTACGACAAACGGTTTACGAGTTATGAACATGTACGCGTTTGTAGTCGCTGTAGCGCCACCTATAGCCCGATTTGCGTCATATTTTGATACGTTCTCCCCAAATTGAGACCTACCATCTGACAAAGTTTCAAGTCTCTAGACCTCACGGTTTGGTCTGCACGAGACGCATTACGGCAGAAGAATAATAATAATAATAATAAATATAGCTGCAAGCAGCAATGACCGGGGTTCAAACGTAGCAGGACCATCTGAGCTGTCATGACGGTTTGTGGTCAATCTGACTAGTTCTCCTAATGTGCACAGTTCTGTGAAGTTTCTACTTTGTGTAAACAATGTATAGACATCTTTCAAAGATGTTCAGAATGAGAAGATCAAATGATATTGACATTGTGAACTGAACATATGAACTGTTATGTCGGTCTATGTCAATCTGACTTGTTCTCCACATAAACAGAGCTTTATGAAGTTTCTAGTTTGTGTAAATGATATA
>JAWRVZ010000766.1:7500-12500 GCA_037043235.1 Rhodeus uyekii
GATCGGGCATGCTTTTTTTTTTTTTTTTTTTTTTTTTTTTTTTTTTTATTGAAAATTTTCAATCATATACATAACACCAAACTCCTTCAAAAGGAGTTACAATTTTCCAATCATTATAAAAACAGAGCAATAAATAAAATAAAAGCTAAGAATAGATCAAAAAACATTAAATTAATTCATTTTCTGGCAACCTCCACATTAATTCTTTTAAAACACAAAAAACTTGAGGATTAAAAACATAATAAAAGACATTCAACATATTTTCATCTTTAAAATACACAAATAATCTTTCGATGTACATTTCAAACTTCCTTTTAAAAACACTCCAAACATCCAACACAATTTTTTCTTTTTTTGCCACAATTCTCCTTTCCCATATTGCACTTTTCATTAACATTACCCACAGATTTATAAACTTTTTGTTTTTACACTTCTTTTCCCAACCCAACATCACCACTCTGTTCCATTCCATTTCATTTTCATCCCACTCCTCAGTCAAATCCTTCACCACACTTTTACATTTCTTTAAAAAACCCTCCAGCTCTTTACAATATAAAAACATATGAAAAAACCATTCCTCCCTTTCTTGGCACACTTTACAAATTGCACTTTTTTCCATACCAATTTTGCTTAAAACAGATTCAGTAAAAACCACTTTATGTCTTATAAAATATTCCAAGCATTCTAACTTTACCTCCACACATTTCCCTCTCATATTTCTCCATATACACTCTTCTTTTAAATCTTTGAATTTCTCCACCCAGTATTTATTTGCAATTGGCTCTTTAAAAACACTATCTCTAAAAACACAATAAAACATTTTTACAGTACATTCCTTAAAATCACACAATTTTTCCCCCAGCTTCACATAAATATTCTTCTCTTTTGGCTCCTCTTCCACACACTCAATTCTTTTAATCCAGTCTATTGGTATGGCTTTTTTAATGATTTCATATTTGTTTATTATTTCTTGTTTGCTAAAAACTTCTTTTGCCATTTCCATTGAATCAAAAACATATTGTACTGGTAAAAAACCCTCTTTGAACTCATATAAAACATCCCTCACTCTCATTATCCCCACTTCCATCCATTTCTTAAAAAATATTTCTCTCTTTTCTTTTAAAATGTTGTTATTTAAGAACAGAGGCTGATTTAAAATGTTTTCTCTCCCACGTGGATCATACTCGATTTTCATTAAAAATTTCCCCCAAGCACTAAAAATTTCCCTATAAAAATTAGGTATCCCTTCAGTCATCCATATTTTTGTTTTCATCCATAAAATTCCATCCCCCATGTTAAAACCACCACATTTATTTAAAAAGTGTTTCATTGTTTTCTTCCACTCAGTTTTATTTTCCACTTTTAGGTATTTCTTCACAATTTTTACTCTCAAAGCATTTTTTCGTTGTTCCACATCCATAAGTCCTAACCCTCCCTTTTCCACCGCCCCTAAAATCGTGTTATATGCAATTCTTGCTGGTTTCCCCTCCCATAAAAAGTCAAGAAAGCATTTCTTCAACCTCTTTTCTGTCCATAACGGCATTTCAGACACATATAAAACATACCAAAGTTTAGAAACCATTAAAACATTCAATATTAAAACTTTCCCCTTCAAATTTAAAGTTCTTAATTTCCAAAAATTTAGCCTCCTCTCTATATCTGTAACTAGCTGTTCCCACATTTCATCTCTTACTTTCTTCTCATTCTTCCCCATTAAAACTCCTAAAATCCTAATTTCTTCCACTTCTTTGAAATTAAAACATTCCGTTAAAACCATAGCTTTACCAAATCTCATATAGACTGTTTTCTCTTCATTTATTTTGCTTCCTGATCCCCTACAAAACTCCTTTACGACATTCATTACTTGTTTTACACTCTCTTTTCCCTGTACGATTATTGTTGTGTCATCCGCGTATTGAAAAACTTTCCCCTCAGCCTTCTTTTCTTCGATTTCAATCCCTATTATTTCTTCTTTTTCCCTAATAGCCAATCCTAGCGGTTCTGCTACAAGTGAGTATAATAAAGCAGAGAGTGGACAACCCTGTCTAATCGAACGTGTGATTTTAAAACAGTCTGTTAAAAACCCATTACATTTAATTCTTGTTAGTGCACCCTTATATAAAATCTCAATCCATTTAATAAAATTCTCACCAAAACCGAAACTTCTTAAAACCTCAAATAAATATGTGTGCTCAACTCTATCAAAAGCTTTTTCAAAATCTAAACTTATTACATATCCTTCTTCATTTTTTCCTTTCATGTACCAAATTGTGTCTCTTATACTCATCGTTATGTCTGCTATGTCTCTTCCTTTTACTCCATACGCTTGATTTGTTTTGATAATGCTTGGCATAACCTCTTTTAATCTGTTTGCTAAAACCTTTGCTAAAATCTTAAAATCTGTGTTCAACATTGTGATCGGTCTGTAGTTTTTTAAATCTACTTTTTCTCCTTTCTTTTTATATATAAGTTTCATTAGCCCTACCCTCGTTCTTTCATTAATTTCCTCCCTTTCAAAACTGTCTATAAAAACCTCTTTTAAAATGGTTACTAAAACTCCTTTAAAACATAGATAAAATTCAGCTCCTAATCCATCTAATCCAGGACTTTTCTTTTTATTTAGTTGATTTATTGCTCTTTCAATCTCTTCTGCTCTGATTTCATGGTCACATTCTTTTTTGTCTTCCTCGCTTACTTTTACTTTTATTTTGTTCAACAATTTATTTTTTTCTCCCTCATCCACACCTCTTGCACTAAAAAGGTCATCATAAAAATCCTTTATTTCTTCTAAAATTTGTTCATTCCCCTCTACAATTTCCCCATTTTTTCCTCTTATTTCTTTTATCATTTCAGCTTTCCCTTTCTGTTTTTCCAGATCAAAAAAGAACTTTGTGCATTTTTCTCCCTCCACCACATATTTTGCTTTACTTCTTAGTCTCGCTCCCTCATATTCTTTTTCTTCCATTTCTTTCAATTCTCCCTCCATTTCCTTTATCCTTTGTATGTCTTTATTTTCTTTATTCAATTCCTTTTTCAAACTTTCTTTTATTTCTCTTTCTTTGTATCTTTTACATTTTTGTATTAAATTACAATATTTGATCGAGAATCTTTTTATTAAAAACTTTACATTTTCCCACCATATTCTCTTATCCTCCTCATACATTCCATTTTCCTTTTCTTTTTCTATAATTTCTTTCACTTTTTCAACATAATCTTTATTCTTTAAAATCTGCGTGTTTAAAATCCAAACTCCTGGCCCTCTTTGCATTTTACTCCCATCTACTAAAAAAAATAAAAGCTTGTGATCACTAAAACTGGTTTCCTCATACTTAATCTTTTCAATAAAAGTCTCCACATTTCTGCTACATAAAACAAAATCAATTCTAGATTGGCATACAAAGCTTCCCACTATTTGTCTTCTTGAAAATTCCTTTCTCCTTTCATTCCTTTCTCTCCACACATCTATCATGTTATTTTCCTCCATTAATACTTTTAGTTCTTTTCTTCCTGTATCCCTTCTGAAAACCATTCCTTCAGCCATATCTTGTTTGCTAAAAACTGTGTTAAAATCCCCCATCATTATTATATCTTTGTACTCCTTTATAATATTTCTTAAAACATTAAAAAAATCTTTCTTTTCCTTCTCCTCCACTGGTGCATGTACATTTACCAAAAGCAAATATTTTCCTTCAATGTTTGTCTCCACTACTATACACTTCCCCATCCTGTCCTTATACACACATTTACTCGCTTTAAAAACATCATTCTTCATTAAAAAAGCCACACCTCTCCCAAACCTCCCATCTCCATTATTATATAAAATACCTCCATCCCATCTCTTTTCATATTCAATCATACCATTTTCTCTCCAGTTTGTTTCTTGTAGTGCAATAATGTCCTCTCTTTTACATTTCTCTTTTAATTTTTCAAATTTCCCAATGTCCAACAGTCCCCTTGCATTAAAAGTAACACAATTTAAAACCATTGAAAGAAAGACAAATACATACTTAAAAACCATTATTCACCATTTTCTCCCTCTAGACCCCTTAAAACTTCATATATGTTCATTTTTGTCATGATTTTTCTCCTTGCACTTTCTATGTTTGGTTTTACCTTCAGTCTTCTTCTTCTTTGTCCTTTCCCCTCTCTCTCTTTGTCCATGCTGTCTACTGTTGCCTCTTCCTCCATGTCCATTTCCATTTCCGTCATTTGTTCCTCGTTTTTGCTTTTGTCTTTCTCTCTTTCTGCTTCATCTCTTGTGCTCTCTGCTCCTTCCGTTTCTTTTTGTTGTTGTCCTTTTTCCTCTTTCTCTTCAGTTTCTCCATGTTCCTTGCTGTTTCCCTCATGCACCTGTCCGTCCACCCGTTCGTCCCTTGCTCCTTCCTCTCCTCCCATCCAGCATTCACATTTGTTTAAAAACTCTTGACAATCCGGGCACCTGATAGTATTGCAATCCCTCGCAAAATGTCCCCTTTCCCCACACTTATAGCACTTGAATGTGGGGCAGTCTTTCAGTAAGTGATCCGGGCTCATGCACAGCCTACAAGTTTTCACTTGATGGCTGTGCATCACCCGGAAATACTGCTGCCCCTCAGCTGTTTCTAGCCTTGTGCTATAAGGCAATGATGTCACTTCTTTGGGGAATCTGACTTTTAAAAATCTTGTTCCATCTTCTATCTCGGTGCCCGGATAACATCTCCTTTTAATTTTACTTATGGGGTCAACTCCCCACCCTTCCAATTTTTCTAAAATTTTTCCATCGTCCAGGTAGACGGGCAGGTGCATGAAGGAAACAACATACTCACGGTTTTGTAGGCTTTTCACTTCGCAGTCCACATCTTTAACTCTTAGTCCATCAAGTAATTTTTCACACATTTCCTCCTTCTCCATTGTTAGTTCGTATTCTTTGCCTTGTCTCGGTCTCAATGCTAAAATTTTGCCATGTCCACATTTTTCTGTAACTGCTTTTATGATGTCGTCCACTTTCACTTCATAAACAT